>LTAE01000609.1:3277-23649 GCA_001647135.1 Pontederia paniculata
TTCCCATTTCCAAACGCAGTCATCCGGTTCCCCAAACGAGGTGACGTTTTGGGGAACCGGATATGCTGGAACCCCGGGTCACGTGACCTGAGGTTCCAGCTGCCGATTCTTACTAAAAGCAGGAACCGACACTTGCTACAACAGTAGCGTACGCTGCTGTTGCAGTTTTTTTCTTATTTTTTTTAAATTTTTTTACTGCTAATATTATATAATAATATTTTTAACTAATATTTTTACTTATACAATATTTTATTAATTTGTATGTGAAACTAAAATTATTTTTATGAAATAATTATTATTAATTCATAAGATTAATTTTATATTATTTATTATTTATATTTTAAAATAGATTAGTAGATACATTTTACAAAATTTTTAAGAAATTATTAATTGGTGAGATTAAATTTATATTATTTATTAATTATTTTTAATAGTTTTAATTGTTATTATTAACAAAAAAATTATTTAAATATTAATTCATGAGACTAGTTTTATATTAATTATTAATTACTTTTAAAATAGTTTTAATCAATATTTTTAATATTTTTTTATGAAAATATTAACTTGTAAAATTTATTTTATATTATTTAATATATTTAATAGTAATAGTTTTAAAAATGATTACTTGCTATAATTATGTAAATCACTTAAGTTCATCTTTTATTAAAAATAAAATTTATATTTTCGGTTCTCACTTTTCATACAAACACCCATAGAACCTACACTATTAGAACCAATCGATCAAATCAAACTATTCACTAGAAACCGGAAAACCCTCTGTTCTACTTGCCAAACAGGATAGGGAACCAGACATGGAACCCGGGTCACGTGACCGAGGTTCCTGTCGCTTCCTGCTAAAGGCTGCTTCTTGGCAGCTTTTTGTTTATATCTTTTTACTGCTAATATTAACTAATATTTTTACTTATATAATGTTTTATTAATTTGCATGTGAAACTAAAATTATTTTTGTGAAATAATTATTATTAAATTATTAAATCATAAGATTAATTTTAAATTATTTATTAATTATATTTTGAAATAGATTAATAGATACTTTTTTTGCAAAAGTCTTAAGAAATTATTAATTGGTGAGATTAATTTTATATTATTTATTAATTATTTTTAATAGTTTTAATCGTTATTATTAACAAATATTTTATGTAAATTAATTTTGAGACTGCTTTTATACTAATTATTAATTACTTTTTAAATAGTTTTAATCAATATTTTTTAATAATTTTTTTACAAAAATATTAACTTGTGAAATTAATTTTATATTATTTATTAATATATTTTAATAGTAATAGTTTTAAAAATAATTACTTGCTATAATTTTGTAAATCAATTAAGTTTATTTTTTTATTAAAAATAGATTTTATATTTTCGGTTCTCACTTTTCATCCAAACACCTCTAGAACCTATATATAATTAATACATTTTAGTTCATCCAAATACTATTAGAACCAATCTATCAAATTAAACTATTCACTGGAACCGGAGAACCCCGGTTCTACTTGCGAAACAGGGCCCTAAGTTGTAACTTCCCTCAAAATATACCCTAACCCAATGGGAACATTACTAAATATATAACATATATATAACTAATATATAATCTGAAATCTGACTTGACTTAAAAATTTGACAAGAAGTCAATCCAACAAATTGAATGGAAAATAATGAAGGAGAACAAAAACTATGCCGGAATGCTATGGTCGAGGACCCTCTTCTATCAAAGTGCGAAAGTTTTTTAAAATAAAGTCAAAGCTAGTCTCATAAACAATTTTCAGAAGTTTACTAAGGAAAAGAACTTTATTCCAATTCTATAATTTTGAAAAAAAAGATCAAATTAGACTAGCAAAGCCATGTGCAGTCCCCTCATCACAAGCATCTACTGCCACTCATGCCATCCATAATTTAACCTATCATTAAGTGCTTGCAGGATCAAATACAAAGGAGAAAATTTTTCATTAAGTCTATGAAAACTCAATATGTAAGACATAATTAACACATCGATATAAAAAATCATAATAGCATGAATCATATACACAAGAACATAGACTTAAAGCACATATTATCAATAGAAATCATATGAGTCATAATAAATGCCAAGTATCATTCTTTTCTTACATTTTACATTATCTTCATCCTTAACTCACACATCATATACTTTACTTTCATCAGTGTATATGTGCATACATCATCTTCATAAATTTTACATCATCATCATGCTTATCATTATCATTATTAGTGTTTGCCTCTTGGTTTAAGTTCGTCGTTACATTTAATGACTTTGTGACTTTGCATAAGAGCACTCATATTCGTCTGGGCTCAGGATTGCTAAACATGCCCCCTTAGGGGAAGGATGCACGTGAATTCTTTTTGTTGCATGGAGGAGAGAAATCTATGCAACAAGAACTCTATAGTTTTTTTGCAGCTACACTATGAGTCCCAAACATAACTTATCATGATATTCATAACATCACTTCTGACAATCGACCACAATGACGACTTATTAAATCTTCTTTTATTTTATTTAAATCTATAATAGTACATACACATAAGGTCGGTCCATAATATTAAGATCCATAATCTCTGACATAAGTAACATAAGTTCTAAGCAGAATGGACATATACTTATTCATATATATAAAGTTGGTCCATAACACTAAGATTCCTAATAGTATGGCTTCAGTAGTAAGCTGAATACACTCACATCATAATACAAATTCCTATTTTTAATGACTTGTGCATATAATACAAATGAGTAAAAAAGTCTAATCATTTGAAACATAATCACATCATGTAAAAGATACAACATGATATATTTATCCGAATAGATACATTGCATGAATAGTAAAAACATAATGTATTAAATCAAATAAAGCATGAGATGTCCCTGCATTAGCCCCCCACCTTGAACTGAACCTGTCAACGTGTCAGGGCCGCTGCAACAACAGCTGCTGCTTCTGTTAGCAACAGGTGCCCAGGCGGCAGCGCCTGGTGCTGCCAGAGGCTTGTTGCAGCAGCAGGCGCTGCTGCATCAATTCAGCAGCACCAGCTGGCGCCAGGCCATGCCAGGCCTTGCGCAGCGCCTGCCTGGCAGATCGTGGACGGCGCTGCCGCAAAGCGGCAGCGTCCGTTCATATAAAAATAAAATAAAATTTCATTAACATGATTTCAAATCGGTCAGATTTAATATGAAGTAAATCATTCTTACCTTTTTATCAAGCCTCAACTCAACAACATATTCTAAATAAATAACATAATGATCATTCATAAAAAAAACTTTATGCATGAAAATCATCTATTAACGATTTGTATATCGGTGCGTGATCCGCCAAAAACATGCCTATTTGGCAAATATTCCCCTCTTTTCTAATGCCCTTTCAACGAAGCCTCTTCTTGATGTCGTCCTCCTTTCCGCCGGGGTTGTTAGTCATTTCTTGGTAGACACGTGAATCAAATAAGGATGAAAAGATACCGTAAGAGGTAAAAATCATATTTCTTACCCCTTTTCCCCCTTTCAGCCGTGAGAACCAAAGAGAGAGGGAGAGAGTAAACAAAGAGGGAAGAAGACAAAAAAAGAGGGAAAATGTGAGAAGAGAGAGGGAGATGTACAAGAGAGAGAAAGAGTCATGCGTGAAGGTGAGGGAGAATTGAGGGAGAGGTGAATGTGCGTGAGATGGCCTAACTGCCGCCTATGATTCTCTCTCCTCATTATTTCTTTTATTTATTTATTTATTTATTTTAAATCCATAATAATTTGGATTGTTATATTATAAACCTCTTAAAAGAAATTCGTCCTCGAATTTAAGTTTGAGTTAGATGCTTACCAAAAAGTTGAGGAAACTCCTTGCGCATTTCTGATTCAAGTTCCCAAGTAGCCTCATCACCACAATGATGACTCCAAACTACTTTAACTAACAATACATTTTTGTTCTTTTGGCACTCGGTGTTGTACTTCAAGATCTCTATCGGATATTCCTCATAGGTTAGGTCTTCTTTAAGGTTCGACTCCTCAAACCTTATTATGTTGGCGTCATCATGCTTATATTTTATGAGCATGGATACATGAAATACATTATGCACCCACCCGTATGATGGAGGTAACGTTAATTTGCAGGCTCCTGCTCCAACCAATTCCAGCACTTCAAACAGACCCACAAAGCGAGGACAAAGTTTCCGCCTCTTACTAAATCTCATCACGCCTTTAATAGGTGAAACCTTCAGCATAACTTTATCCCCGATCTTGAAAATATGTTCTCGACGCTCTTTGTCCACATATGTTTGTTGTCGGCTTTGTGCTGCTTTCATCCTTGTTTTGATAAGCTCCACCTTGTCAGCATATTGTTGCACCACTTCGGGACCTATCAGTTTTTTTTCGGCAACTTCACTCCAACATGTCGGTGAACGACATGGTCTCCCATATAAGGCTTCATAAGGAGCTATGCTGATGCTAGCATGGTAGCTGTTATTGTAGGCAAACTCAATCAGGGGCAAATGATCATCCCTACTACCATGCTAATACAAGGCGCAGGATCTGAGCATGTCCTCCAGGGTCTGAATGGTCTTCTCATATTGAGCATCACTTTGTGGATGAAAGATTGTGTTGTAGCTAAATCTGGTGCCAAAGGAGTCTTGAAAACTCTTCCAGAATCGAGTAGTGACCGAAGATCTCGATCTGAGACTATAATGAACTAAAGAACTCGATCTGAGCATGTCCTCCAGGGACTAAATGGTCTTCTCATACTGAGCATCACTTTGTGGATGAAATATTGTTTTGTAGCTGAATCTGGTGCCAAAGGAGTCTTAAAAACTCTTCCAGAATCGAGCAGTAAACTGAAGATCTCGATTTGAGACTATAGTGACTGGAATCCCATGTAGTCTGATGATCTCCCGATATAAAGATCCATCAAGCTTTCTACTGACTGTTTCCACTTCATAGGTATGAAATGAGCGGACTATGTCAGTTAGTCGACCACTACCCATATGACATCGTGCCCTCTCTTGGTACATGGTAGGCTGGACAGGAAATCCATGGCGATGTGTTCCTACTTCCATTTTGGGATTCCCATAGGCTGGAGCATTCCGCATGGCCTTTGATGCTCAATCTTCACCTGCTGGCACACAATGCACTTAGATACATATTCTGCAACATCTCTCTTCGTATTGTTCCACTAGAAACTTCTTTGCAGATCTTTATACATCTTGGTGCTACCTGGATGAATGACAAACTCGGACTTATGACATTCATCAAGGACTTCTCTCCTGAGTGCAACATCACTGGAAACCCACAAATGGTCTCGATACCTGATCCCACTATCCATTGGGATCATAAAATCCTCTGGTCGCTGACTGCATCGGCCTACCATGCGACTGTTTTCTGCATGCTCTAGCTATGCCTTTATAATTATGTTCACCAACTGAACTTGGATCTTATGCATCATTAACATTGCTCCAGTACTACTTGGCCTTGGATTTCATTGGACATCATGTCTTCAATTTGGTTCCATCTGTGTATTCTCAAACACGCAAGCGATCCTTCTCACTTCTGGCTTAGGGCATCTGCTACTGAATTTGCATTTGCTTGGATGATAGTTGACTCATAGTCCTTCAAAAACTCGATCTATCTGCGCTATCTCATGTTGAGGTCCCGTTGAGAGAGAATGTACTTCAAATTTGTGTGATCGATGAAGACCTCGAACGTCTCGCCATATAGGTAATGCCGCGTGCAAATACTACTGCTGCTAACTCCAAGTTATGAGTGAGATAGTTCGCTTCGTGTTTCTTCAACTGTCTAGATGCATATTCTACTACTCTGCTATGCTGCATGAGTACACATCCAAGCCTTGTGCTGCTAGCGTCACTATAAACCACATACCCACCGCTGCCCGAGGGGATGGTGAGGATGGGTGCTGTGGTCAATCTAGTCTTCAAATATTGGAAACTCTCTTCCATGGAAGCTGCAGGCGCATTTGTCAGACCGAAAAGCATGACAAAAAACCCATAGTGACCATATCTGGACCTAAAGGTGGTCTTCTGTACATCTTCATCAACGACTCTGAGCTGATGATAACTACTCCGCAGATCAATCTTTGAGAAAATAGAAGCTCTCAATAGCTGATCAAAGAGATCATCGATGTGCGAGAGTGGATATTTTTTCTTATTTGTCACCTTATTTAGCATTTTGTAGCTGATGCAAGTCTGAGATATCCATCTTTCTCCTTCACAAATAAGACCGACGTACCCCAAGGTGAAACACTCGATCGGATGAAGTCCTTATCTAGCAGCTCCTGTATTTGCTTATTTAATTCTTACATCTCTGATGGCGCCATCCAGTAGGGAGCTTTAGAGATAGGTGCGGTCCCAAGGAGAAGCTCAATGTCGAAGTCTATCTCTCTTCTTGGAGGTAATCTGGAGACGTCCTATGGAAAGACATCTGGGAACTCCTTGGCCACTTTAATCTGCTGCAGGTCATTAGCTAGGTAGGCTCTGCATCCCTTTTTCAGCATCTTGTAAGCTTTAATAGCATACACTATCACCTTGTCTTATGTGGATGTGGTGCCTCTGATAGTCGCTTATGGTCCGTCATGTGTGCCTATAATTATTTTCTTTTCTCTACAGAGTACAGAGACATCGTGGTATGACAGTCAGTCCATATCTAAGATCACATCATAATCCACCATGGGTATGACAATCAGGTCTGCTAAAAAGTCCTTGCCATCCACAACTACTAGTACAGTGGGTATACATTTCGTAGTGTGGATGGTACCCATAGATGTTACATTCATAGTATAAATCATGTAAAGGTACACACAAAGTAGTAGCACAATCTTCAGATATAAAAGAGTGCATAGCACCTGAATCAAATAAAACCGTACAAGGAAGTCCAGCAATGAGTAAGGTACCTCTGATGACATCATTATCATCAATGTTGTCAAAATCGCGTCCCTACACGTAAAAACATACGCTTCTACGTCTCTATCCAAACAATTTGTGTTCGATCCCATGCAGAAGAGTTTTTGGCCAGCACGCACTAGGATCGTGTGCTGGCCCGTGGGATCTGTGGACGGCGTGTCCATCGATCTCAACTTCTTTTTTTTAAACTGAGACAAACTTTAACAACTTTACCTATAAGTAAGTCCCGATGCCCTAGTTTTCATGTTGCTTAGCCACGACGTTTCTCCCCGTCGTTCCCCGCTGCTAAGGCCTTCTGCCGCCGTTCCGTTGAAGCCTTGCTGTCACTAGTGAAGTTCTTCTCACGCCATTGAATCTCTTTGCTGCCGTTGCTGAAAGCTGCTACTGCTACTGAAACACCATCGCCTACTGGTACTCTCTCTCTCTCTCTCTCTCTCTCTCTCTCTCTCTCTAACAAACTTCACTGTCACCCTCTCCTTCCCTCCCTCCCTACCTCTCTCTTCTCACGAGCAGGTAGCGAAAACCTCGCATCAAAGTCCTCTGTTTTTATTGTACAAATGTAATATTAGTTTTCTTGGTAACTTCACCGTCTCCCTCTCCTACCCTTCTTCCCTCCCTCTTCTCACGAGCAGGTAAAGAAAGGAGCAGGTGGACATCTGTTTCTATTGTACAAATATAATATTAGTTTATTGATGCCTTGATGATCTTTTGTAGTGCTCATGTCAGAGCCATATGTTTTTATTGTACAAATATGATATTAATTTATTGTTGTCTTGCTGATCTTTTGCTCTCGATTCTCAAAGCCTCCCTGCTAACGTCACAAAGTTTTCTACTTTTGTCCAGATATATTATTAGTTTATTATTGTTCTTTTGAATTATTTCAATGTTATTATAAATTATTATTTATCTGCAGTAGCTTTATAATTTTATTATTAATATTTCATGATGTCCTTGGCCTCAAGGATTGTTTGCTTCTTGTTGTGCTCACGTTTTTCTTTGGTGGTTTACTGTGCAGTCTGTGCTCACATTATGTCATGAGCAATATATTATTAGTTTATTAATTATTATTATTCAAATTTCAATTTATTCTTATGAATTATTTTAGACTTTCAGTATTGTTATGACTTATGAGTTATATCAGCACTAATGTTATGAATATAATTTTTATTATTAATGTTTGATGATGTCACTTGTTCTTAATGCTAACTAGTTTTTTTTGAAAAAATGCAATTGTCAATTGTTACATTTTTTACATATTCACAGTGAACTAGACAAAAATTTTAATGGCTTCTGCTTTGAGTTCTGGAGTTGGGAACACAAATGTGTCCTAAAGTGCGACACCAGATCCAACAGCTACAAAAGTGCTAAGAAAAAATGCTCCAGTAAATAAGAGCGATCGAGGATGGAAGCATGATTTTATAGTTGATGAGGATAACCGAAAAATCAAATGCAAATATTGTGCCAAAGTAATTTCAGGAGGTGTTTATCGCTTGAAACACCATCAGATGTTGGGGTTTGTACACAGGTTCTGAAGAAGTTAAAAAAGAAATGTTTGACATTCTATATAAGATACATGAACAAAATGCTCGAAAAGCTAGAGCATATGAAGCCAAAGAAAGCATTGATGAACATGATGATACACAAGTTGGTGAAAAAAGAAAAGAAATAACTACAACAGAAGGAGATGACGTTGAGAGTCAAAACATCGCAAAGATCTCAAAAAAGTACTCAAGCTACCATCAACTCCATGTACAAGAAGGAAGCGAGGGAAGAAGCTTGTCAAGATGTTGCTAGGTTCTTTTACAACAGTGCCATCCCTTTTAATGTTGCAAAAAGTGACGAGTTTCATCAGATGTGTGCATCGATTGCACGCCATGGTGTTGGTTTCAAACCACCATCTTATCATGAAATTCGAGTGAATTATTTAAAGAAGGAAGTGGAGCTTACTAAGGAAGTTATCGAGGTGAACAAAGTTGAATGGAAGAAAGTTGGGTGCACAATTATGACTGATGGATGGACATATCGAAGGAAAAGAACAATTCTTAACTTTTTGGTGAATAGCCCAAAGGGAATAGTTTTTTTTTAAATCCATTGATGCATCTCATATTACTAAGACAGCTGATAAGATTTTTAAGATGCTTGATGATGTTGAGGAAGAAGTTGGCGAAGATAATATTATCAAGTTGTTACAGATAATGTAGTAGCCTACAAAGCAGCGAGAGAAATATTAATGAAGAAGAGGAAAAAACTATATTGGACACCATGTGCAGCCCATTGCATCGATTTGATGTTGGATGATTTTGCAAAAAAAAAATGAACATTCACAGAGAAACAATTACAAAGGGAAAGAAGATCACAACTTATATCTATTCAATGACATCTCTTATTGTGATGTTGCAACACTTTACCTAAGTCAAGGATTTGATACGTCCGACTATCACTCGATTTGCCACATCATATCTTACTTTAGGTTGTCTAGAAGAAAACAATGGTGCATTGATGAGGATGTTTACATCAAATGAATGAAAATCTACTCGATATCGAAAAAAACAAAAGGAAAATATATTGAAGATGCTGTATTGGATAGTAGATTTTAGAAGAATGTTGTATATTGTTTGAAGACTGCATATTCATTAATTAAGGTGCTTCGTTTGGTTGATTCTGATGAAAAACCAGCAATGAGTTTTATTTATGAGGAAATGAACCGTGCCAAAGAAAAGATCCAAAAAGCTTATAATGGAGTAAAACAATGGTAATTTAGTCTAGTAACTTACTAAATTGATTTATTTTATACTTTATTCGATGTTCAAATGCAAACTAAATTTATATGTCAATCCTTATAGCTACCAACTTGTATGGAATATAATTGATGAGAGGTGGGACAACCAACTTCATAGACCTTTACATGATGCTGCATACTTTCTTAACCCTCGATTCCAATATGATAGTTGACCTTGAAGTTAAACGAGGATTATATGATTGTTTGCAAATGATGGTGCTAGATACTCAAATGCAAGTCAAGATTGATGTTCAACTTGAAGATTTTAGGCATGCAGAAAACTTTTTTGGGAGTGCGATAGCAAAAAATATAATTCATGCTAAAAGTCCAGCTAATTGGTGGAATTCATATGACTATGAATATTCAGAGGCTAAGGACTTTGCCGTAAAAGTTCTTAGTTTGACATGTAGTTCTTCTGGATGTGAGTGCAATTGGAGTGCTTTTTAGAGGGTAAAATTCTTATACCATATTACTTAACTAGATTATTCATTGTTAATTAATTGATTATTCATTTATTCTCTATAGGTTCATACGAAGAAAAAAATCGTTTGAAGCAAAATACTATGAATGGTGTTGTTTTTGTGATTACCAACTCAAAATTGGATAAGAAAAAACATGTTAGAAAGACACTCGAATACAATGTGAACGATCTATCCTCTGATGATCAATGGATTGTGGCTGAAGAATTAGAGGAACACATGAATGTTCAAGATGATGATAATGGAATTCAAGTTGGTGACGATAACTCAAGTGGTGGAAATGTAAAAACCCACATATAGAAGATTTGACTCTTCTAAATGATGAAGTTGAAATGACGGAAATGATAATATCTTGGAAGATGAAACCATTGATAATTCAGTTATGATGGAACTAAACTAAATGACTTGTTGTAATTGGCAATGTTGTAAAACCCGGACCAGACGTCGACCCGGATAGCTCATCGGGTCAGGTCGGACCGTTTGAACCGGATGGTCGAACCGGTTGACAACAAACATATTTAAAATAATCAATGTGTTAAAATTAAAATACAAGATGTCATATTAGTTACAACACATACAAATTTTTTATCTCAATTCATAAGTTCACAATATATTAATTACTAGAATTTATGTTCGTGTTAACAAAAAAATTGAAAATGATGTATATGATACATTACAATATATTCAATGATCAAAATTTGATCAATTTTATAAAGTAACATAAATTAAACTAAATACATAATGAAACATAAGAAAATAGCATATGATCCAAAATAATATAATTAATTACTCTAGCATTTAATCAATTACACAAATTTAATGAATGAATAATATGCACCCAGTTTAGAGTATCAATTTTTTTTTTCAGGATTTTTGAGAAAAAAATATCTTTTTTTTTTATGCACCTGGTTCAATCAAAATCATCGATTTGGCCGGTCGAACCCAAGTTTTGACCGATCCAAACTGGTTCAAAAGTCTCTCCACTTCAACAGTGACCCATGACCCATTTTTTGGGGCCGGATAGTGGTCCAACCGGCCGGTTCGGTCCGGGTTTTACAACACTGATAATTGGATTAGATATGAATGTTATTTGACATTTTGTTATTTTGGTACTTTATAGCTTGAAAGTTGGAACTTTTAATTCATTTTAAAGAAATTGCACTATTTTATTTATTTTTCAATAGTAATCAATCTATAGATATATGTAATAGAAAATTTTGGTAGAATCTTCCAGGTCGTGTTACGTGTACACGATTACGTGTTTTCTTAGACCCTTCGTATCGAGTCCGTTTTACGTGTTTGACAACATAGATTATCATGTTGAGCTGCATCTACCTGCATATTGTAAATCCTGCCCTGCACTAGTGTGTTGGCACCTCATGTGCCATGGTTGTCCTGACCACCCTTCTTTCGATTAGGATAGTCTCGGATGTAATGTCCGTGCTTCCCGCACTGATGCAAACTCATATCTTCTTTCGGCACTCGCTTGAATGGTTCCTGCCGCAGTGGGGGTATGAACCTCTGTTTTGTTGCTGCATGTGTTGTCTCTACTGATGCTGCTGAGGATGTGGTGGTGGTGGTGCATCACGAGGGATGTAGGGCCTCGCACGATGGTCCTGACGATTATCTCTCCGCACCACACTACGATGCAGACGCTTATAGTCCCACTTGGACCTATTCTGCATAGGAGATAGCATTGGGGCTTTTCCCCTGGAGTCTTGCTTGCGCCCTCTCCAAACGTGTGGCCAACTGCACCGCCTCATCGAGGGTTTTCCAGTTCCCCGAGAGGGTCGTCGTCCTCAATCCAGGGCTCAAGCCATCGACAAAATGATCAGCCCGTTCCCTGTCTGTCTGCCTCAAGGTACAATATCGCTTTAGCTGGATGAACATGGTATGATATGACTCCACAGCCATCTGCCTCTGTTGCAATTGCAGGAATTCTTGTTGTTTTTGGCTGCGATGATATGCTAGAGAGTATCGAGCCTAAAATGTCTCCTTAAAACTAGCCTATGGAATGTCTTCCTGATTGACAAACTTGGTAGCATGCATAGTCTTCCACTGATCCATCGCAATCTTATTGAGCAAATGAATGGCGTATATAACTTTCCTGCCCTCTGAGCACTGCATCAGTCCGAATGTGTGCTCCATCGAATCAATACACTGCTATGCCTTATAGAAATCATCGGTGCCATCAAAATATGGTGGGTGCAGCTTTAGGAATGCCTGGATGGTATCCTTGGCAGCTTCTTGATGCAGCAGTACATCAATGGCTATTGGTGGCTGCACTGGTGGATAACCGGCTACCTGACTGCCTTGGCCACTTGGCCCGCATTATGGTTCACCTCTTGATCATTGGTCATTGGGCCTCGGCCTCGACCTCGTGAAACTGTTGCACGTCGCGGAGGCATCTACATCATCATGTATAATAGATCACTTGGTAAAAATTTCCAAATTCAACAACATATAGCCTTACTTGATCTTAATTTGGATGGCGTGGCAACTTCTTGTGATGCTTTGCACATGGACTCTTTTACACATTATAGGACACCAAAAGAGTCCTATCTTTAGACTCTAATTCCTAACTGTAATGCCCCAAAAAATACACCCGAACCCAACGTCCGAAGGTACTTTTGGGAACGTTATTAAACATATAACATACATATAACTAATATATAATCTGAAATCTGACTTGACTTAAAACTTGACAAGAAGTCAATCCAACAAATTGAATGGAAAATAATGAAGGAGAACAAAAACTATTATTAAAATATGGAAGTCTTTTAAAATAAAATCAAAGCTAGTGTCATAAACAACTGTCATAAGTTCACTAATAAAAAGAACTTTATTGAAACTCCATAATTCTAAAAAAGAAAGATCAAATTAGACTAGCAAAGTCATGTGCAATCCCCTCACATGCATCTGCTTCCGCCCATGCCATCAATAATTTAACCTGTCATTAAGTGCCTGCAGGATCAAATACAAGGGAGACAATTCTCCCATGAGTCTATTCAAACTAAATATTGTAAGACATAATTAACAACATCGATATAAAAATCATAATAGCATAAATCATGTACACAAGAACATATACATAAAGCATATATTATCAATAGAAATAATATGAGTCACAATAGATGCCAAGTATCATTTTTTTCTTACATTTTACATCATCTTCATCCTTGGCTCACACATCATATCTTTACTTTCATCGGTGTACATGTGCATATATCATCTTCGTAAATCTTACATCATCATAATCATGCTTATCATTATCATTATTAGTGTTTGCCTCTTGGTTTAAGTTCGTTGTTATATTTAATGACTTTGGGTGACTATGCATAAGAGCGCTCATATTCGTCCAGGCTCAGGATTGCCAAACATGTCCCCTTGGGGAAGGATACACGTGAATCCTTTTTGTTGCATGGAGAGGAGGAATCCATACAACAGAAACTCTATAGTTCGCTGCAGCTACACTCTGAGTCCCAAACATAACTTATCATAATATTCATAACATCACTCCCGACAATCGGCCACAATGACGAGTTATTAAATCTTCTCGTATTTTATTTAAATCTACAATAGTACATACACATAAGGTCGGTTCATAATATTAAGATCCATAATCTCTGACATAAGTAACATAAGTTCTAAGCAGAATGGACATATACTTATATAAAGTTGGTCCATAACATTAAGATTCATAACAGTATGACATCAGTAGTAAGCTCAATGCACTCACATCATAGTACAAATTCCTATTTTTAATGACCTATGCATATAATACAAATGAGTAAAAGTCTAATAAATTGAAACATAATGACATCATGTAAAAGATACAACATGATGTATTTATCCGAATAGATACATTGCATGAAGAGTAAAAAACATAATGTATTAAATCAAATAAAGCGTGAGATGTCCCTGCATTGGCCCCCCACCTTGAACTGAACCTGTCAGCGCGCCAAGGTCGCTGCAACAGCACCTGCTGCTGCTGTCAGCAGCAGGTGCCAGGTGGCAACGCCTGCCAGCAGGCCTAGCGCACATGTGCCAGGCTGCAACGGGCTGTCACACACTTAAACTTTTAAGTACGCGTGGCCTTAGTCTCCTCCTTCCCAGAGGTTAAGTCAGCCAACAAACTTCCCTTCAAATTGCCTTAGAAGTTAGATTCGAATTTTCTAAGTAAGAGCAACACAAAATGCACAAGAGAGTTTAAGGGTAAAAGGAATACTTTCAGTAAGTTTTCAACCAATCTGGATGAAGGCCAGAACCCACATATATATAGCCTACACTAAGAGTAGTTAAAGTAACTACCCATTTACAACTGCCTCTAACTTACACCATTTCACTTAGTGTAATTTCTGAACACTTATACACTATCACAAATAATACAACACATAACAATATTCCTGTAAAAATCCCTTACACATAATTCTGGCCCATATCACATACTAAACACAGATAACTACCCAGGACATTATGTCAAACATTTGGCGTGCATCCCAACTAGCAGCCAACTCATGTCTTGTGGTTTTTACGGGCGCGCAGCAACATTTCCTCGGTCATTTAGGACATGTGTTACAACTCTCCCCCACCGAATTTGTTGTCGCCCCCGGCAATGCCTTGAACTTTGCAATCGCATCTGTAAATTACCATAAATCATGCTCTCGCTCCCAAGTATCTTCTACGGTTGGATTGTCTTTCCAACGAACCAAGTATTCAGTGAAGTTTGGAAGGGCTCTTCTATTCTTGTGCTCCTTCAAAATATCGAGAACCTCTCTGTCATAGGTCTTTGTCACATTTACCGGCGGCCTAGAAGGCTCACCTCTTTTCGGATCTTCAGGATCCTTATAAGACGGCCTTATCATGCTAACATGAAAGACGGGGTACAACTTGGGTCTAGGCGGCAAATCCACGCGATAAACTACCTTACCAACTCAAGCAATAATCTTATAAGGACCTTCATATTTCCGAACAAGGCCTTTGTGCACTTTGCGAAGCGTTTTGAAATGCCTTGTTCCCAACTTCACAAGCATCTTGTCGCCAATCTGATATTCGACATGTCTTCTATTCCGATCCGCAATTTTTTTTCATTTTGCGGGCTACCTTATCTAGAATCGCCTTTGACGTTTCCAAGTTCTCGAGCCATTCCTTGACAACTTGAAACGCAGCAAGGCACTTCCCAGCATAGTGCGCTGCCATTTGTGCCGGAGTAATCGGCTGCCTACCCGTCACTAACTCAAATGGGCTCTTCTGTGTTGCCTCATTCCTTTGCATGTTGAAGGAAAACTATGCAACATCAAGTAACTTGGCCCAATCTTCCTGACTGGTGCCAACAAAATGTCTAAGGTAAATCTCCAAGATGTGATTCACCCTCTCAGTTTGGCCATCCGTTTGGGGCTCGAAGGCCGTGGAAAATCTTAAGTCTATCCCAAGCAAACGAAACAACTCTCTCCAAAATTTTCCCGATGAATCGGGGATCCCTATCACTTAACGAGAATTTCGGGGACTCCCCAAAACTTCACGACATGCTTTACAAACAAGAAGACTGTCTCTTCTGTCGTGCACTCCCTTGGAGCAGGGATAAATGTTCTATAATTCGAAAGACTTGTCCACCACCACTATGATGGATCCACATCCCTCAGATTTTGGCAAAGTTGAGATAAAATCCATGGTAACCATCTGCCATGGTCTCTCGGGAATTGGTAAAGGCTCCAATAATCCGGCCTGCTTCTTCTATTCAACTTTGTCCTATTGACATATCAAATAAGTGTGAATGTACGGTTCGATGTCTTCTCGCATCTTTGGCCAGAAGTAAGCATCCTCGATGAAGGCAAAGGTCCGAGCTACGCCAGGATGTCCAACCCACTTGAAATCATGGCAATCACACATGATCATCCTGCATAAGTTCTCATATCGGGGCACGAGGATACGTCTACCAACGGTAAACAACAACCCCTCTTCTTCCCAAAATCGTCAAGGCTTTCCGACTTTCATGAGTCGCATCATCTCTATCGCTTTTGGGTCCTGGACCATGCCTTCCCGAATTTGAAAGTCCATCTTCACTGTCGTTATCGTGGTCAGTTGGGCTTTGCGACTGAGCGCATTTGCCACCTCATTCGTTCGCCTAGTTTTATACTCCAACTGAAAATCAAATTCGGCTAAGAAGTCCTGTCACCGAGTCTGAGTCGGTGTTAACTTCTTTTGATTATGAAAGTAAGACGTGGCAACGTTGTCCGTCTTTACTACAAATTTACTTCCAAGTAAATAATGTCTCCAAACTCGAAGACAATGTATAACTGCTATCATCTCTTTGTCATGCACAACATAGTTCCTTTCGGCGTCATTAAGTTTTCGACTCTCGAAGGCTACCGAATGCCCTTCTTGCATTAGGATGCCGCCCAAGGCAAAGTCTGATGCATCGGTATGCACTTCAAAGGACTTTCCATAGTTCAGAAGACGAAGGCAAGGCTCTTGCACGATAACCGTCTTCAAATCTTCAAAGGCTTTTTGACACTTTTCTCCCCAAGTCCACGAAACATTTTTCTTCAACAAGTTGGTAAGAGACATTGCTCGTCGAGAGAAGCCCTCGATGAACCTATGATAATAGTTCACCAGTCCTAGAAAGGAACGTAACTCCGAGACGTTCGATTGGGGATCCCACTCTTGGATCGCTCTAACCTTTGCGGAATCCATGCGGATCTCACCTGCTTTTATGTGGTGTCCTAAGAACATTACTTCGGTTTGTCCAAAGCAACATTTTCCCCTCTTAACGTAAAGCTCGTTTGCCTTAAGCAATTGGAAGGCCTCTACCAAATGACGAACATGTTCTTGGACAAAATCTGAGTACACCACGATATCATCTAGATAGACCACTACACATTTATCCAAAAGTGAGTGAAAAATCCTGTTCATCATCGTTGAGAATGTCGTCGGGGCATTCGTCAACCCGAAAGGCATTACTAGGAACTCATAAGACCCATATCTCGTTACACAGTCATTTTTTGTTCATCGTCTTCCGCAATGCAACTTGCCAATACCCTGATCTTAAATCTAACTTAGAAAAGATCTTCGCTTTCCATAATCGATCAAACAAATCGCTCACTAAAGGGATCGGGTATTTGTTTCGCACAGTTAGGTTATTCAAAGCTCTGTAATCAATACACATTCTTAAAGACCCATCATGTTTTTTCTAGAACAACACCGGTGCTCCGAAAGGCGCTTTTGAGGATCGAATGAAACCTAACTTCAACAACTCTCCCAACTATTTTTGGAGTTCTTTCAGCTTCAGCGGTGCCATGCGATAATGTTCCATGGCTGGAGGTTTCGCTCCTGGGATCAACTCAATCTTGTGATCCACACATCTTCTAGGTGGTAACATTTGGGGTAATTCTGGGGGCATTATGTCGGCGAACTCTTCGAGTATCGCTTGGATCTCCCTAGGCACTTGAGCAATTTGGCCCATCTCTTTAGTGATCATCGTTGCTAGATAGGTCTGCTCATTTTTTCGAACTCCCTTCCTTATTTGCATAGCGGACAACATTCTGTTGTTGACGCTTGCTCTAAGTAAGGGGACGTTGTACAATCCTTCTTGCGACGCAAGGGACAATGCGTCAGTTGCTAACTTGACTTCCCTAAACGTGTCCAAGAATTTCATCCCTAGGACAAGTTTATGGTCGTGCATGTCGACTACTGTTATGTCGACATAAGCCTTCCATTCATCCGTCTGCATAGAGACTCTATGTGCAACTCCTCGGATGGGTTGTGAAGCGGCATTCACAATTTTGATCAGCCCAGGTTCCTTAGTGTATGATATTCCAAGCCTAGCGGCTTCTTCAGTGGCCACAAAGTTGAGACGCTCCAATGTCTACTAATGCTTTCGTGGCAACATCATTCACTAATAGATCCACAAAGATTAACCCTTTTGTGGAGGGTTTTGTCTTTCGTATCGGCATACTTGCGGCAGCAGCCGTAAGTGCCATAATAGACCCCATTTGTGTCGTTAGTTCCGTCTCCTTTGGATCCGCGACCGAAGCCATGGCACTCAGCTTCTTTGGAAATTCACGTTGGAAATGCGGACCTTCACATGTAAAGCAGTTAATCTCCGAAGGCTTTTGTCCACTGAATTTGCCATCCTTCTTCTCTTTCTTGCCATCTTTATGGGTTTTTTCCATCTTGAACTTCCCTTTATCAAACTTCTTGGCAAGATTCTCCTTATCCTTGGAGAAATCTGTCAAGGCTTCCACCTTGGCAATAGCAGCGTCTAAGGTGCCTACCCCGATGCACTCAATCTCTTGAGCGGCCCAATAATTAAGGCCATTCTAGAAGTAAAAGAGGCATTGCTCCTCGTTCAAATTCATTAGTTCCAACATTAGCAACTGAAACTGTTTCACATAGTCTCGGATGGAACTAGTTTGTGTCAAATCCATGAATTTGTTCATAGCTACCTTATAAGCATTCTTGGGGTACAATTGTTGGCGGAACACCCTTTTGAAGTCGTCCCATTCTACCACAGAAATAGACTTATCTTCTTCGACTCTACGACACCAAAGCAATGCGTTTTTCGATAGGAAACGCACGACCGTTTGGATCTTATGGCCACTTTGATCAATTTCGCTATTTTTGAATCCCGTTTCCAGAGACCAAAGGATATCATCAATCATCTTTGTCTCCCGCTTTCCATCAAACTTAGGAGGGTCAAGACCACAATACTTGGGAAATTTCTGGCGTATTTCACCGCCCTCTTCCCTCACATCGTGCCTTACTTTCAAGAGATTATTTTCAAGAGATTCCATCTTCTTTCCATAGGAGTCTTCCAATTCAATCACTTTTCTGTCTAAGGAATGAATTGTCCATCTCAAAATATCCAGATATATAACTTTCTCCCCATGGAATATACCTAGTGTTCCAAAAACCCCAGATCTCTTTCCAATGATACCAAAGTTGGTCTGGGCGCTGCTTTCTTCCTTGCCGCAACCCCACCGTCTCCTGGGATTGTCCCAGTATTCATTGAAGTTTTGCCCACGTTTTCTGTATTCTCTGCCATCAGAAAACCTGCTCTGATACCAAATGTCATACACTTAAACTTTTAAGTATGCGTGGCCTTAG
Source organism: Pontederia paniculata (assembly GCA_001647135.1). Lineage (NCBI taxonomy): Eukaryota > Viridiplantae > Streptophyta > Magnoliopsida > Commelinales > Pontederiaceae > Pontederia > Pontederia paniculata. Next base: position 22,559 of record LTAE01000609.1, read on the forward strand.
TCTGCTCCTTCCCAGAGGCTAAGTCAGCCAACAAACTTCCCTTCATTGCCTTAGAAATTAGATCCGAATTTTTTGAGTAGGAGCAACACAAAATGCACAAGAGAGTTTAAGGGGAAAAGGAATATTTTCATTAAGTTTTCAGCCAATCTGGATGAAGGCCAGAACCCATATATATATAACCTACACTTAGAGTAGTTAAAGTAACTACCCATTTACAACTGTCTCTAACTTACACCATTTCACTTAGTGTAATTTTTGAACACTTATACACTGTCACAAATAATACAACACATAACAATATTCCGGTAAAAACTCCTTACACATAATTCTGGCCCATATTACATACTACACATAAATAACTATCCAGGACATTATGTCAAACATCTGGCATGCATCCCAGCTAGCAGCCAACTCATGTCCTGTGGTTTTCGCGGGCGTGCAGCAACGTTTCCTCGGTCATTTAGCCAATGCGTTACAGGGCGCTGCTGCTTGTTGCAGTAGCAGACTCCAGGCCAGGCTAGGCCTGGCACCTACCTGGCAGGTCACGGATGGCGTTGCCGCAAAGAGGCATCGTCCGTTCATAAAAAAATAAAATAAAATTTCACTAACATGATTTCGATGTGTTTGATTTCCTACTAGAGAAAGACGACTTCTATCACGCCTTTTTCGGGTTTTCAAAAAAGGAATTTTGTGGTTAGAAAACGGCAAGACACTGGGAGGAACATTCAGTTACATTTAATATGAAATAAACCATTCTTACCTTTTTATCAAGCCACAATTCAACAACATATTCTAAATAAATCCCATAATGATCATTAAAAATGAAAAGACTTTATGCATGAAAATCATCTATTAACGATTTGTATATCGGTGTGTGATCCGCCAAAAACATACATATTTGGCAAACGTTCCCCTCTTTTCTAATACCCTTTCCACCGGGGTTGTTCGTCGTTTCCTGGTAGACACGTGAATCAAATAAGGACGAAAAGATACCATAAGGGGTAAAAATCATATTTCTTACCCCTTTTTCCCCTTTCAGCCATGAGAACAAAAGAGAGAGAGAGAGAGAGAGAGAGAGAGAGAGAGAGAGA
>LTAE01000609.1:33173-55338 GCA_001647135.1 Pontederia paniculata
TATATATATATATTCGACATTATTAGGAAAGCATGGACAGTGTATCTTCGGGACCAACAAACATCACTAATTAAGCTGGATTCAAGCAGGCAGGTACGCGGGGACGTTGTCAAAATAAGAACCGGTCTTTTAGATCTAGTACATGAATTATTGACGATGAATAAATTGGACGAACTAAATTTGGACGATCAGGGTCCATGCATATTTTGACCTTGAGAGTTGGAAGGTAGGGACGTCAAATGTCCTCCTCTTAAAGTTTAATTGGGACGTACCGCGGTTGATGTAACCGCGTTGCCATCTGGTTATCATTTGTGCGTGTTTTTGCAGCGTACGTACTAAAGTTAAAATTTGGACTTAATTAAGTATACTAGAAAAGAATAGATTTTAAGGCACCGTCTGATTCATACGAAACTGTAGATGAATTAAATATATATTTAATTCATCATCGAGTCTTTAAATTTTAATTCATAAGAAATAATTTAGTCTTGGATCTTCTAAATACAAAAAGATGAATTTTTATATAGTCCACCATATTATCATTGATAGTCTTTCGAGCATTTGGTAAAAAAAAGAAGAATAAAATATTAATTCAGCTTTTATTCTCAGACTAAAGGCTTCTTACAATTTTCTTGTTCTATCTAGTATTGAAAAAATAGTTTCATCCCACAATGTTATCAAACACATTAGTCATATATTAAAATTTCGATCTATTATTAAATTCGACTACTTTAATAATGTGGCTTCGAATCACACATCAAATATTACGGATGAAATTTTTAACGAAGACTTTTTTTATATCCACGTGAATTAAATTCTCTGCCTACTTTGTTAGAAATATCTTATGTGTCGTAACTTAAAATAAATTTACTAATCCTGTCTCTTTGGTTATAATTGCTGTGAATAGTTAGAGTTCATATCACTCATTTATAATACATATTTGGGATTGTCGATCAATTCTGCAAAGGTGCATATACAAATTTATATGTATTTTATAAGCAAATTCATAGTTTCACATGGGTTCCATCTAACACGGTCACACGTTTCCAGTTTCCGAACGACATTTGCTCACGAGTCCTTTCCAAAAGATTAGTCATTTTAGTAATCTTTCTCAATTCACAATCATAATTACGAGGACATTAATTTTTTCAGTATATAGGATGTGTTTGTTTCATTAAAATTATTAATTTCTAAGAAATCTTGTTTTTCTCTTGGAAAAATAGCTACCAATTTCATGCATGCAATTTAGGACTCCAAAAAGAAGGGCAAATTCTTATAGTGGTGATTCGTGATAATATGTAACACATATCCTGCATCACATTAGCGACATCAAATGCGTCGCTAAACTAGCGACACTTCATGAAACTAGTATTATGTTGCTAACGCATGGGTATATCTACAACACAAAGGCGCGGCTAATGCACCATCGACATTAAACGAAAATATTTTATTTAATTCGTTGAAAATACATATATATATTTGATTGTTTTGACTATGTTGTAACATCATCTTTATCTATCCTCATGCAATGAGTTGCATGATTTTTCAGAAAAGACATTTACTTGCAGCAACATCAATAGAGAAGTCTTTATACTTTTACGCTAATTAAGAAATCAAGAATGAAGGTTAGCGATGCATTAATTAGTGACGCGATAGCTATATCCTCGCTTCATAGCCAACGAGTCGCGTTGTCGCCAACGTTTCACTGACAATTCTATATGAAATAACATTTTAAAGATAAATTGTAGTATGTCATATATGTACATATACAATATGAATTGTATTGCGAAATTATGTATTTGTAAGTGTATATGATATGACGTTCACGTTCTCTTATTAATAATATATGGATAGATATAAATTATTAACAATATAACTAAGTTTTATGATAAAATATAAATACCTTTTTTTTAATCTAAAGATACATTTTTTTCTCAACAACAAATTAAAGATATTTTTTTTTTCTTGAAGTCTTCTTTAACTCTATCTATGGAGCCGTTGTCCCTGCGCGCACAGCTTCTCTGAACCTGTCTCCAAATTCTGCCTCTCTTCCTTTGCCAACCGCCCATCTATCCTACTAACCTTCCTCGTCGCTTTCCACCTATTGCCCCATTCGGATCCCTGTTTTCTTCCTTCTCTATTAGATGATGACCTCTGTGCCCTAGATCATTGACAACTCGACCTATGGACGTTTGTGCATCTATCGTTTTTAGCATCGCCTCAACGAACTGTATTTTTTTTTTCGGTAGAGAACTGTATTTTTCCTATCACTATTTCTTCCGCGCATTGTTGTTTCCATCGCAAAGCAAAGAACCACAAAAAATGATGATTCCTAGAGTCGAGTACACCTCCGCTTGACGAATCCTGACGAGTAACTACAGATGATGTCGACTTCTCGCCATCACCGAATGTACCCTAATCACCCCGTATCTCGGATGCCAGATGCAAAGAAGATTAGTCCCTTTTTACTTCATTTTATTTTTGTTTTGCTGAATTATGGGCATATATCAGTTTCCATTAGATCACAACATAAATTAATACTTAGAATCTCCACCTTTAGATCTAGTCTATGTCTTAATCCTAGTCATAGACAGTTATATAATATCTTAACCGTGGATCCATTTTAGTTATTGATATCTTCATCTTTAATTACTCAAACAGAACTATATATTTTTAGAGGTTGGGGAGCCTACTTAGCACTTTTGCTAAGTAGACTACTTAGCGGTGATCTAACCCGTCAGATTTGATTCTGACGGTTACAGATCGAATTTAAAAGTTTAAAATATATTTTAAAATTTTGATCTTGAATCGTCAAAAATGAATTCAAGGATCTCAATCACCGCTAAGTAGCCTACTTAATAAAAATGTTAAGTAGGCTCCCTTTCTCCATATTTATTAGATCTAGAGCTTAGATTTATATCTTGCTTAATCTTGACCGTTGATTAATTGTATTGTTCAATATACTTATTGGAGGGGTTTTTTATGCATCCTACACGAACAATTTCTTTAGTTATTTATTTATTCATTTATTTTTGTAAGTCAATTAATTTTCTTAAATTCACAAATAATTAATTCTTGTCTACAAATTTCTCACAAATTGAGAAGTCGATTGTCAATATAAATCAATCTCAAAATTAAAACAAGTGTTTTACATATACATTTTTGTAAATCGATTTTGTCGAACTGCCTAGGTGTTACTATATATGCTTTTATTTATCATTTAATCAAGAGATAATATTGTTTAGATTTTTTAGTAATAAGTTTTGGAAAATAGCATCCTTCACATTACTGTCGTAACCATTGCCTTATTTTTAGGTGATTAAATTATAATTATTCTAAGAATCTTTTTTATTGACAACTATATTAATTTCTTTTTATTTTTAAAAGCTCAAGTATTTTAGGACTAAATAGTTGATTTTATTGTCACTGACATTTCTCCTCAACAATGGACTAATCATGTCTAGTATTGATTTTCTAATAAGAGCAAGTTAATTTTATTTTATTTAATAATATTTAAATTCCATTATTAAAATATTCTTTTTATAACATTTGGAATATCTTTGGAATAGGGAGAAGAGTATGTGCAAGTGAAGTCGCACATCATACTTTAAAGCCACAAAGTTTTGCCCAAAAGCGGGTGATAACTTGTATGATGACATACATAAAGTTTCAATTTATTCATCAATTTTATGCATTATTTTTTTATGTATTTATCTAATAGACTTTGATATTTTTTCGTTGCAGCAATAAAAATATAACAAAGACCCTCCACCTATGGAATGGTATTGTTTAAATCACATTTCACAATATAAGGAAGCATAAATGAATCATCAACTTCAAAAGTAAGTAATTTAATAACTATATTAACAATAATTAAAATGTTTTTTTATAATTGCTCGATTAGAGAATTTTTCTCAATTGCTTATTAGTCTTTTTCATGTGAATAGAAGCATGAAGAAAGAATTTCGTTGTCGAAGATACAAACTTAAGATTCATCGTCACGGAAAATTTTAGAGTAGTTATTTCATTTAGTTCAAATGTCTTATAATATAGACTGTCATATGAAGTGTTACTTTATGAATATTTGATTTTAGTGACAAATAAATGTCCTTGAAGTTTATATAATAGGCTTTATTGTTACTCCATACTTTTGATTTGAAAATGCAAAATGTATGTGATCTCAAAAGTTGTATAGCATGTAATTTGGAATATTTAAATTATGTGTTTAATGATAACTATAATAACATCCTTATGTAAGCAATACATTAACATAGTGTTCTTATATTTGATAATTTGAGATGATTTATATGTATAAAATAATAGCGTCCTTATGATAATGATGCATTAAATAATGTCCCTACATTATGGAGTGCTTAATAATGACAGATTAAATAGCATCCTTATACTTGAGTCGCTCAAAGGTAACATTAAATAACATCTTTAAGTTATTGACTCTTGATGCTGACATAATTTGATGTCCTTATAGTAACAACACTTGTTGAGACGAATTGAATTTCATCCTTATGATAGCAGCACTTGCCGAGAATGAAGTAAATTGTAACGCCCCCAGAAGACCACCCCGTCACGTGGCAGAATGCTCTCCCGAGTGCGCTACGACATACTTCATAATCTTGATTTAGAGGTTGACTAACAAGACTTGGTCAACAAAATACAGAAGAAATAAAAACTTTAAGGAGTTCAAAACTCTTTCTATAACATAAGAAAATATGCGGAAGTCTTACATCATATAATTGTCTCAAAAGTCTAACTCAATAAAAAAGACTAAAAGAAGGAGACACTAGTAGGATCACTAAACATGTGCAAAATCAGTCACCACGAACATCAGTCGCTGCATGCACCACCAGCATCCTGTACTGCAGACTACTCATCTGTAGGATCCAATACAGGAAAGAAAAGTATCCATGAGCTATAAAGCCCAATATGTAAGGCAATCAATAATCAATAGATAAGCATGACATGATAAATAAAAATCACAGGAATAACCTAATGGTAAAATCAAAAGGTCAATTATTTTTTTCTTTAGCTTTTTTGCATTTCTTACTTATCTTTCATCATCTTGATTATCATATTATGCTTTTATACCTCATGCATCATCACTAGCTTTCATAACTTATCATCTTTCATCTTTAATAACTTAACATCTTTCATACTTAACATCTTTGAGCTATGACTGATAGTAAAATATCAATCACTCTTAGCATACTTTACATAAAGATTGAGCTATGGCTATGGCCAAACATCAATCACTCTACATCATCATCATCATTAATCATCTTACTTTTCATACTTCATCTTTAAATCTCCATCTTCAATCATCATTAGTAAACAACAATCAATGATCATCATCAATAGCCCTAATGTCTTTGCAATATGCAAATGTAATATTTAGACCAAGTGGTTATCTTTGTTATCTTTGACTTATCCCATTAGTGCATTTGAAATGACTTTGAAAGTTGTTTTGATGACTTTGAATTGCTTATGAGTCTTGGAGGTCCCACCATAGATCAATGGGGGTGCACAAGCCATGACCAATATATGATACTTGGGAAATTCTTTTTTTGCATGGCGGGGAGAAGTCAAGCAACAGGAACCGGGTGGTAGTTGCCCTACCCGTCCTATCTTAAACATCATTGTGCTCCCAAAACTTAATGATATATGGCGACATCAACATTTAATTAGGTGAAGCATGGTGGTCATTTATCTTTGTCCACATAATTAATCCTTAATAATTATAAAATAGGATAAAATATCATATAAAAATACCTTTCAAATAACTTCTTCCTTAATATTTCATCATCCATGGATTTTTCATTAAAAATAATAATCAGCATCAATAACTTTTCATTAACCCTGTCACGGCCCGTGAAATAAATCTCACGGTCGTGACTCTCGGTTTCACGGCCTGTGATGTTCATCTCACAGCCGTTAATGTTCCTCCATAACTCTCCTTCACAGCCTGCGACGTATCATAATGGCCCGTGAAGTTCCCTTTGTGGTCGTGAACCTAGTTCATAGGTGTGAGGGCTTACAATTCTCGTATTCGCCTTGTTCACGGTCGTGATGTATATCTCATGACCGTGACTCAATTGTAGTCTATATACGTGCTCCGTTCCCGTCCACGGCGACCCATCTTCGTAGGCATCATGGTCCTTCACGGCGATGCATCTTATTCACGGGCGTGAGCCAACCTTCACGGCCCGTGATCTTAGGTTCACGATTGTAAATCATCATTCATGATCCGCGATCGAAATCCTTCGCCGCGTCATGGGCGTGAAGACCATCTTCACGACCCATGCTTCCCGGTTCACGGCCCGTGAAGTCCATCTCACGGCTTGTGACGAGACACTTCCCTGGCATCCGGCTCATGGTCATGAGGTTCGCACTCACGACCGTGACCATTGCAGTCACGATCGTGAAACTCTGTTTCAGAGTCGTGACATCGTAGAAACATGCATTATTTTCATTTACATTTTTGCGTTATTAAATCTAAATATTTCTTGGGTTAATCCAGGGTTAAAATTATACTCTTAACAATTCTTATCAACAGAAATCCTAGCATACAATTTATTCAATATGAACATATTTATCTAAAGGGATCTGCCTATTTACATACCGAATCATGTAGTGTTGTTCTTCATTCTTCAACTGCGCCCTCTTGATCTCCTCTAGTGCTCCTAATCTTCTTCACATTCTCCTAGATTTGGGCATGATTCTAGGATGAGAGAACAGAAGAGAGAAAGAATTTAGGGTTTCCTAGTTTAATTCAAACTCAAATTTTAAATTTGAATTTTGAGATTTAAACCAACTAAGTAATTCCATCTAATCAATTCTCATATTTAACTGATTTGAATTTAAATTCCAAAATTAAACAGATTAAATTATTATTATTTAATTAAACCTTTTTTTTATTTTTAAAAGATTATGGGTATTAATTATAAACCTCTTAAAAAAAGAAGTCGTCCTCGAATTTAGGACGATGGTAGAGCCTTACCAAACAATGTTGGAAATTCCTTGCGCATCTTGGATTCCAGCTCCCACGTCGCTTCCCTATCTCGATGTCGACTCCATGCCACTTTGACTAGCACCACTTTCTTGTTCCCTTGACGTTGTAGGCGACGCTCTAGGATCCTCACTGGTTGCTCCTCATATGTGAGATCTTCCTTTAGGTTGGGCTCTTTTATCCTAATGACATTGGCGTCATCGTGTTGACACTTCCCAAGCATGGAGACGTGGAAGACGTTGTGCACTCGCCCATAGGAAGGGGGTAATGCTAGTCGACATGCTGCTTCTCTAATTAGCTCCAACACTTCAAAGGGACCTACATAACAAGGGCTTAGCTTACCTCGTTTTCTAAACCTCATGACGCCTTTCGCTGGAGAGACCTTCAACACCACTTTCTATCCCACCCAAAAAATTTGCTCTCGGCGTCCTTTGTCAGCATAGGTCTTCTACCTGCTCTGTGCAGCCTTCATCATTTTGTTGATGAACTCCACCCGATCAACATATTCTTGTATTATCTTTGGGTCCATCAGCTTCCTCTCGCCTACCTCGATCCAACATGTTGGCAATCGACACGGTCTTCCATATAGAGTTTCATATAGGGTCATGCCAATGCTGGAGTGATAACTATTATTGTAGGCGAACTCGATGAGTGGCAGATGATCGTCTCGGCTGCCGTGCCAATCCAACGCGCATGCTCTAAGCATGTCCTCTAGTGTTTGGATCATCCTCTCTGACTGTCCATATGTCTGTGGATGGAATGCAGTGCTGAAGTTCAGTCTGGTACCAAGGGCATCTTGAAAACCTTTCCAAACTCTAGTTGTAAATCTGGGGCATCTGTCAAATACTACAGTCACTGGGATCCCATGCAACCTGATGACTTCTCTGACATATAAGTTCATCAGGCTCTCCATTGATTACTTTCATTTGATAGGGATGAAGTGTGCAGACTTAGTGAGTATGTCCACAACTATCCAGATTGCATCATTTCTTCTCTTAGATCTGGATAAGCTGGTCACAAAGTCCATCGATATATGTTCCCACTTTCACTCCGGGATGCTCAGGGGTTTTGAGCATACCATATGGCCTCTTGTGTTCAATCTTAACTTGCTGACAGACGATGCATCTTGCCACATAATCAACAATCTCTTTCTTCATGTTGTTCCACTAGTAGGTCCTTTGCAGATCTTTGTACGTCTTAGTGTTCCCCGGGTGGATGGCAAACTCTGACTTGTGACCTTCATTCAGCACCTCCCTCCTGAGTGCTGCATCATTGGGAACAAGGCAACCTCTGTATTTGATCCCTCCATCCACGGACATGACGAAATTTTGAGCTTCATGGTTGCATCTCTTGCGCATGTGGTCGAACTCTGGATCAACTGCTTGGGCAATAATAATTATGTTCACCAAATTTGATTGTACTTGATGAATCATCAGTTGGCTTTAGTCCAGCTAGGTCTTGGGTTCCACATGATTATATCGTTCAACTGGTTCCACTTGTGTACCCTTATGCTGGCAAGTTCTCCATTCCACTTCCTGCTTAGTGAATATGCGACTGAGTTGGCCTTCCCTGGATGATATCCAATTGTGATCTCATAGTCTGCTAGGCACTCAATCCATCGCGTTCATATTGAAGTCTTTTTGTGTGAAAATATACTTTAGACTCTTGTGATTTGTGTAGACCTCAAAGTTCTCGCCATATAGGTAGTGCCTAGAGATCTTCAGGGCGAAAACCACTGCTGCCAACTCCAGATCGTGCGTGGGGGTAGTTGACTTCATGCTTCTTGAGTTGCCTAGAAGCATATGCCACGACCTTGCCATGCTACATGAGTACACAACCAAGGCCTGTGCCACAAGCATCACTGTATACCACATAGCCACCACTCCTAGATGGAATTGTCAGTACTGGTGCAGTCGTAAGTCAGGTCTTTAGTTCTTGGAAGCTATGCTCAGACTTCTTGGACCAGACAGACTTTACCTCTTTCTTCGTCAAGTTTGTCAAAGGTGATGTCATCTTGGAGAAGTCTTTAATAAATCGCCTGTAGTATCCTGTCAGTCTCAAGAAGCTACGAATCTCCCCGACATTTCTTGGTGGTGACCAATTTGAGACAGCTTCAACTTTCATTGGGTCTACCTCCATGTTGTAAGCTCGACCACGTACAACAGGGTTGGCATTGCCCCTACGAGTCTGGTCATCCTTCATGCGATCAGGGCAATCCCTGATGTAGTGCCCGTGCTTCCCACAGTTGATGTAGGCACCAATCCTCATGCGGCACTCCCCAGTATGTTGGCACCCGCAGTGGTTGCATACTGCTCCTCCTTGTGGTGCTTGAGGCTGCTGCTGCTGCCGTGCAGGTGCATCTCTAAGAACATAAGGCCTAGAGCGGTTATCCCTGCGGTTGTCACGTTTGACAGCGTTGGCGCTGCCTATCCCACCTCGGTTGATTCTGAATGACCTCGCTTTGCCTCTGGCATCCTTGCGGCAATTAGCTTCATCTTGCTCCATGCATTCCATTAATTCAGAGGCCTCATCGTGGGTCTTACAGTTACCCGTGAGAGTCTTAGTCCTCAAGTATGGAGTCAACCCTTGGACAAAGCGGTCTGTCTTATTCCGCTCCTCAAGTCCAAACTTGTAGTACTTCTCCAATCGGACGAAGGCAATACGATACTTGTCCACTGTTGTGCTGCCTTGTTGCAGCTCTAGAAATTCTTGCTTCTTTAAGTTGCGTTGATATCAGTGAAGTAGAGCTTCTCAAAGACTTCCTTGAAGCTCTTCCAAGGGATTACTTCTTGGTCAGGAAACTTGGTGATTTTGGTGGTCTTCCACCAGTCATTTGCATCCTTCACCAAGCGATAGGTAGCGTACGGGACCTTCATCTCCTCTGAGCAACACATCAGTGCGAAGGTCTCCTCCATTGTATCCAGCCAACACTTTGTGTCATCCACACCTTCAGAACCCTTGAATTCAGGAGAGGACATCTTCATGAAGTGCTGGATAGTATCCTTAACAGCATAGGCCTGTTGGCCCTGAGTAGGTGGGGCATGCTGACTTTGATTAGGAACGACCTGCTGAGTCTAGTTTAGCGGGACCTGATTGTTCCTGGCCTCGCTCTGCGCCTCATTTTGATTTGCATTAGGCTGAACCTACTGACTAGGAGCACGTCTGGGAGCCATCTATACATATCATAAATAATCATGTCAAATGAATGCTTATGCCTTACGAGAAAAAAACTTACTTCTGGTTGGTGATGCGACTGCTCGTGATCCTTTGCACATGACACTCTATACAATGGGACACCAAAAGGGTCCCAACGTTAGGCTCAGATACCTTAACTATAACGCCCCTAGAAGACCACCCCGCCGCGTGACAGAATGCCCTCCACCACGAGTATTAGTCGCCGCATGCACCACCAGCATTCTGTACTACAGACTACGATCACCTGCAAGATCCAATATATGGAAGAGAAGTATCCATGAACTATGAAGCCCAGTATATAAGGCAATCAATGGATAAGCATGACATGATAAATAAAAAGCACAGGAATAAGCTAATGATAAAATCAAAAGATCAATTATTCCTTTCTTTAGTTTTGTTACATTTCTTACTTATCTTTTATCATCTTGATTATCATCCTATGTTTTCATACCTCATGCATCATCATCATCTTTCATAACTTATCATCTTTCATCTTTAATAACTTAACATCTTTCATAAGTTGACATCTTTGCATCAAGAGTGAGCTATGACTATGGCCAAATATCAATCACTATACATCATCATCATTAATCATCTTACTTTTCATATTTCATCTTTAAATCTTCATCTTCAATCATCATTAGTAAACAACAATCAATTATCATCATCAATAGCCCTAATGCCTCTAATGCAGTATGCAAATGTAATATTTAGACCAAGTGATTATCTTTGTTATCTTTGACTTATCTCATTAGTGTCTTTGAAATGACTTTAAGGATTANATCATCAATAGCCCTAATGCCTCTAATGCAGTATGCAAATGTAATATTTAGACCAAGTGATTATCTTTGTTATCTTTGACTTATCTCATTAGTGTCTTTGAAATGACTTTAAGGATTACTTTGAAGACTTTGAATTGCTCATGAGTCTTGAAGGTCTCGTCATAGGTCAATGGGGGTGCACAAGCCATGACCAACATAGGATGCTCGAGAAATCTTTTCGTTGCAGGGCGGGGAGAAGCCAAGCAACATGAACTGGGTGGCAATTGTCCTACTCGTCCTATCTTAAACATCATTGCGCTCCCAAAACTTAACGATATATGGCGACCTCAATATTTAATTAGGTGAAGTATGGTGACCCTTTATCTTGTTCACATAATTAATCCTTAATAATTATAAAATAGGATAAAATTTCACATAAAAATACCTTTCAAATAACCTTTTCCTTAATCTTTCATCATCCATGGATTTTTCATTAAAAATAATAATTAGCATCAATAAATTTTCATGAAGTCTGTCACGATCCTTGAAATACATCTCACGGTCGTGACTCTCGGTTTCACGGTCCGTGATGTTCATCTCACGGACGTTAATTATCCTCAATAACTCTCCTTCACGGCTCGTGATGTATCATAACGGCCCGTGAAGTTCCCTTCATGGGCTTAAGGGCTTACAGTTCTCGTTATTCGCCTCGTTCACGGTCATGATGGATATCTCACGATCGTGACTCAGTTGCAGTCGTCATACGTGCTCTGTTCCCGTCCACGACGGCCCATCTTCGTAGGCATCACAGTCCTTCACGGCGGTGCATCTTATTCACGGGTGTGGGCCAATCTTCATGGCCAGTGATCTTAGGTTCACGGTCATAAATCATCATTGATAATCCGTGATTGAAATCCTTCGCCGCGTCACGGGCGTGAAGACCATCTTCACGACCCATTCTTCCCGGTTCACAGCCCGTGAAATCCATCTTACAGCCCATGCACTTCCCTGATGTCCGACTCACGATCGTGAGGTTCGCACTCACGGTCGTGACCATTGCAGGCTCACAGGCTCGGTCGTGAAACCCTATTTCACGATCGTGACATCGCAGAAACATGCATTATATTCATTTACATTTTTGCAATATTAAATCTTAGTATTTCTAAAGTTAATCCAGGGTTAAAATTCTACTCTTAAAAATTCTTATCAACAAGAACCTTAGCATGCAATTTATTCAACATGAACATATTTCTCTAAAGGGATCCGCGTATTTACATACCAAATCCTATAGGGTTGTTCTTTGTTCTTCAACTGCACACTCTTGATCTCCTCTAGTACTCCTGATCTCCTTCACATTCTCTTAGAGATTTGAGCATGGTTCTAGGATGAGAGAAGGGAAGAGGGAAATAGGGAGAGAGAGAGGGAGAAAATCTAGGGGAGAGGAGACCTTATCTAGAGAGAGAAAACCTGGCGGCTAGGGCTTTGGGAGAGAAAGTAAAATTTTGAGGGCTCTCTATGGTCTCATTTATAGGCATAAGGTTTAGGATTTTCTAGTTTAATTTAAACTCAAATTTTAAATTTGAATTCTGAGATTTAAACCAAATAAGTAATCCCATCTAATCAATTCTCATTAACTGATTTGAGTTTAAATCCCATAATTAAATAGATTTAAATCTTATTATTTAATTAAACATTTTTTTTTCTTTTTAAAAGATTACGGGTACTAATAAATCATCCTTACGTTATAAACAATTGTTAGCAACACAAATTTGTGTCATAATATTAGCGACACTTATAAGAAACATATTTAGATGTGTCCTTATGTTAGTGACACTTACTTATAACATGTTAAAGGTGCCTTTACACAATGGACACTTAGTAACGAATAATATAAATTTGTCTTTATGTTAATAATATATAATAATAACACATGTAATTGTATCCTCAAAGTATCAATGTTTAAGAAAGATACATTTTATATTGTCTCAATATTTGCGACACAAGATAATGACATTTATTAGCATCCTTAAAATTTTTTGGGACACCAACTACTGGGATATTTTTATAGCGTCAGTGAATATGTTAAAGACATAATATGTGCATTTCTAGTGAAGTAAATATGTGTCTTTAGATGGTCACTTTGTGGCAATATAACTTGATCCTTTACTTAAAAAAAAAGATGGTCACTTTGTTTTAGTGTTCATATTTCGATCGTGAATGACATTTCATGTGCCATGAATATTTTCATGAATCTTAAAATCAAAATTTTCATAAAATGTTATATAGCTACATGGACACTACAAAACATTAGATCTTTATCATTAGGTTACAAGTCACAAAGAACTATTCATAGGTCATGAATCACCCTTGTTTTGCTCGATATATGATATTTCACGAGTTGTGAAGCTCACTTATAAGTAATAAAATATGTTGTTTTTTGTGATTGAAATTAAATTTCGTTCCAAATTGATTCAATTTTAATTTAAACCCTAGGGAAATATACCAAATCTAAAAGAGGGACAAAAGCATAAGGGAGATAATATTTGGAGGTCGATGCATCATAATTTTGTGTTAAAGAGAATTAAGGAGGAGAATACTTTGGAAGCTTGGGAGACGATGCTCTACAGCGAGATATCTACATCATGTTTTCTCCCTCCAAAGTTATGTTTGTCATCTATTTTCAGTACAAAAAGAACTTCGATTTGCGACCAATGTTTTGGTTGCAAATAAATACCCTTTGGTCACAAATTATTTTTTGTGACCACAAAACATCGTTAAATGCGCTCTCACAAATTTTTAATGACCACTCGTGAAGTGGAGTAGTCACACATTTTTTACCATTACTGTAGTTGCAAAAAAAGAACTATGTGGGTTGCAACTTTAATTTTAGACTTTTAAAAAACCCCAAAAAAAATATTTGCGACCAAACTTTTGGTCACAAATTATGATTTCAATTGTAAAAGAATTTTAAAATATTGGCTGGTTATTTATTATTATTGGCCTTTTAAAATATTAGCTTATTATTTATTGACTTTATTTTGAAAACATTGTGACCATTGGTAGGTTGCAATTTGGTCAAATTCTTTTTAAAAATTAGCATGATTTATTTATTTATTATTAACAGATAAATCAGTAATTTCAATTCCTTTTGAATTTACTAATTTTAGAATAATAAAAAGTAAATTAATTGATGCAAATATATAATTACTACTCTAAACATTCATTCCAAAGTCATCACTATTCAAAATAGCATATCCAACAACATAACTAAAACCATTATAATTCATCGTCATCAAAATAAACAAGTATTACAAAGTGACTACACGTCGGAAGGACGCCCAACATAATTATATGCTTGTTCTTTAAGATATGAATTATTACTTTGGTTGAGAGAAGATCCTATTGATGATGTTTGAACAGCAGGGCAATGAATACCAAGGTCGCTCAATAATTTAGGCATCATGTGAACCATCACATTTTTCACAATATTTGTGATCCGACTGTTGAAATCAACTAAAGAAGTAGGATCGAAAGTAGATGACATTGTAGGAGTTGAAGAAGCATCGGCATTAATGTGGTTGTTATTTGACCCAATATCATACACCTTCTTATGTAGTTGAGCTTCAACGACTCGAAGATATATGATCAATAGAGGTGTCACCGACCTCTTCCAAAAGTTTTTGAAATCTCTCCTAGAATAGTTACATCATAGTTAGTAATAAAAGAAGTCAAATATCTTTCTTCAAATAATATATTATGGCACAATAGTATACACTAGTAGTTATAATGTACTATAATAAATGAGGCATGGTTGAGTCCATTATTTGTGAAAATAGTAGTAGAGAGAGCATCTACATTAAAGAAGCAAGAAAGAGGTTGAGAAAATAAAAAAAAAAGGTATATTGCAATCCAAAGGAAAAGGGATCTTACCAAAAAAAAGTGAAAGAAGGAGCAAAAGGGAAAAATTATGGATTGCAAGGAAATGGAAATTGATCATTTTATTTTATCCCTTGAGATTATACCAAGTAGTGATTATGAGATTTCATGCCACAAGCTTTGAGTCTATGATATTTTACAAGAGAACATGAATGAAAGAGAAAAAAAACAAGGTACTTACCTCGCTTTGACCTAAATCATCAACATCACACATCCACATTTTTCATTTTTGTTTTCTTTAAATTGCATAGTCTGGACTAACAAAGAGTATAAAAATGACTCATTTTTCATTAGATTCACTTCCTATTGTTGTTGGTGTGATATAATAATAAAGAGCTAATGGAACTAAGTGAGTGCACTCATTAAAACTAACTTAGGCTAATGATAAAAATGTGCAGATAGATCTCCACCTGGATTATGAATGTATAACATCTCTAAGTGTTAAAGCAAACTTTGTAAAAATACATAGATATAAGTTTCTTTTTCAAAAAAAAATAAACACTAAGAAAAGAAATGATTGTCATATAGATTCATTACAAGATTTATCATAATTAAGCTCAAATTGGAAAATACAATCATCAAAAGGGGAGATACATGCTAATAAATCAATTCCTATCAGTGTTGGGACACATCATAAAATGATTTCAAAATCCACTACTCATCACAATTTTTTGAGCAAGCTGGCAACAAGAAGAACAAACAAATGTCACATCACAAGCTTTGTGAACACACGTAGGCACCCAGTTGTCACAATACAAGCCTCTGAAGTAGACTTTTGGAGAAGTTGAAGGAAGCAATAAAAAAATCTCTTGGGACAAGCAGAGGAGATCAATCAAACAAAAATGCAGAGTGATGAATGATTTAAATAAAATGTGATGGATTTTTAGAAAAAATACAAGAGATTTTAATTTCTTTAGATAATTGGACTGGACCCTTACCTTACCGATGAAGCACCCAAGTGAAAACTCTAGAACAATATCTTTTTGTTGATCTTCTTTTTGCCTGAAGCTTAAGAGTTTAGGGTTTTCTAGAAAGAAGAAGCATGCAAGGGGGAAAGCATAAAGGATTGTTTTTTTTTTCCTTTTGTTGTTTTGGTACTATGAGAAAAACATAGTAAGGTGGGAGACGTGCAATCAAAGCTTAGTTGAGATATCTCAATGTTAGAAATAATATTTTTTTATATATAAATAATGTATATAATTCCTCATTCTTGTGACCATATATTCCGGTCACAAAGATTTTTAAGCAAATTTAGAAAAAAAATGTTTAGACCACATTACATGTCTCATCGTAATTTTGTCGCAATATTTATCATTTTTTTAAGAAAATAATATTTTCTATCTGGAGACTAAATGGTCGCAATATGGTTGCAATTTAGTGTCCACAACATAGGGGTCACAAACTGAATTTTTTTGTAGTATTTTCATAATATTTTTAAATGAAATTGAAATTCAATTTTATGTTTAATTTTAGTTTGATGGATTAGTTCGCTTTTAGGATTTAACGAATCGAACCCTTTTTGTTATGTATCTTTTTATGGTTTAACCTACTATGAACTTTTTTATAATATTCATGTTTATTCGTAAAGCTCCTTTGTAACTTTATTCTATTGAATGTGGTGATTTCTATCTGAAAGAAAGATTTGATTATTTTATGTGAATATTTCTCGAAGATTGATTTAGACTTTCACCTTACATTAATACTAAACTAGGATAAGTCAAAAGAGCCCTAAAATTGTATAGTCAATTATGAGGAAACAAGAAATCCTTAATAGAGAGGGAACCATTAATGCATTTGTTTAATTTGATCAGATCAATTTTGATTTCAAAAATAAAATCTCAACTAAAAAATTAGTGGTAGAGATCAGATAATAGATTAATCCTCGCGGAATCGACAACATTACTTTCACTTTATTACTTGAATGATTAGTGCACTTACTAGCATATTGCTATCATTATTTTTTCATCACAATAAAAAATCTTCAAGGCTGAAGCCTTTAAATGACGGAAGGAGTTTAGTTTTCTATAGATGTAGCTCATGGCTATGAGTTTCAACGATAGGTTATGATGAACTTATGAGTACTAATGCGTAAAAAATGAAAAAATATGTAGCTATACTAGCAAGTTCACTAGTTGCTCAAGTAATATAATGATAAGCATACATGTTTATCATTTGAAAACTAATCTGACCTTACCTTATTTGTTAATTTAGAAAATAAGAAATTTTGATTGTGAGAAAAAAAAATAAAAAAGAAATTACATCAACTCATAATTAAAAGGGCGTCAACTACAAGAAGAGTTAGCGCAAAACCTCATCTACACCATTGATGTATATGGATCTTATAAAACGTAGAAATGTGTATTGAGTTAAAATAACGTGAAAATCCTAATTATATATGATTCATCAATATTTCAAACTTGAGTTAAATATGTTGCAAAAAAAAGAGTAAAGATCAATGCTTTCGGTTTTTAATTCTTGATATATATTAAAAACAAGATACTTTTAATATGAGTTTCCTTGTAATATTACTTCTCTCTTCCTAGATGACTACATGACTTTAAGATTCCTTCGAATCACCCAAATTTTGATATACACGCAATGCAATGAAAGCAAATCAACCCATCCCAAAAAGAGTACATGACATGCATAATAAAAACAATTCCTTTTGGATAAAGAAATACACATAAAAAAATAAATCACAGAAAAATATTAAACATATGCATGAATTCTATCAAAAAGTTCACGAAAGATTAAATTGTGAAAAAGAATCCACACACAATGAGGTGCGACTTAGTTAACCCTAGCAAATGAATTACTTCATAGAGGAAAGACTAAACATCAAAATAAGTTTGAAAATCATCCCAAATAATCAAAAGTTTAATTTCAAATAAAATTTTTAGGTGAAGAAAAGACGATGGCATTATCTTGCGATTTTTCGAGCAAAATTTTGATCATCCAAAGCATTTCAAAAGCATCTTCTCTTCTAAACTCTTTTGCATGTAATTATGTTGCCTTGTCATCCAAAGATGATCTCCTAGGTTAGTTAGGGTTCCTTTTATTGGTTCTAGAGTTAGATATTCGACTTAATCAGTTTGAACGAAATTCACATATTGAGAGCAAAGGCATAGATTATCGAGCATGGCAAGAGTATTTATGTCCCATAAATATGTCTTCAGCCATGAATCCATGCGGTAAATGATCATCATTCATAATGTCTTCATGCCCCGAGCTGGATTTAACTGTCTATGACCTTTTCAAATCATCATTCAATAGTGCCTGTCATTATTCTTCGCGTCTCATATATTAAGTGCTCTTCAAAATTGACATTCGTGAATTCATGCATCATTAGATTGCACAAAACACTTAAGTTGATCATGTGTTCATTTTTTGTTGCATCACTATCTTCTCATCCAAACTTATCAATTTTTACTTTTGAACAATAAAAATACAAACTTTTGGATAAATCAATAATTAAATTGGGAATTCAGATATAAAATAAAAAATCATGAAATATGCAAATAAATGTAATTAAAACTTTTTAAAATGCATGAGTACGACAGAGGTTTTGAAGGGTGGGGAATGAACTATTAGATTTGTTCATTGTTGAAGAGAGGGTTGATGAAGAGGAATTGGTGGAAGATACCAGAGGTTCCGAGACCTTATAAATAAAATGAATGTGCTCAACTTTTCATTAGACTATGTGCATGCATATATAACATAGGTACATCAGGTGTGTAATACAGAGACAAAATTTTATCAAATTTTAGTAAATTTAATTAATTTCAAGCTATCTGGTTGTTGAAGTTGCTTCAACTTTATGCTGTGTTTTGTTGCAATTACTTGGACCATCAAGTTTTGGATATAATTCGTTCACAATTGGAAGGTGCTGCATTAATTAAGTTCATTCATTCAACGCTGGAAGGCGCTGAATGAGTGTTGTATAAAATTACATTGAATCAAAATCTGATAGAAACATACACCACACAAGAGACTTGTTAAAAGAGGGACCGACATAGAACTACATGAAGAGTTTGGAATTAGTTAACGAGATTCATTAATTACTCACATTGATTAGGAATAGGATTCCATAAAACAACAGCACATATTTCTTCTAAAAAAAAAGTTCTATGAGCTTCCTCCCCCCTGCCTAATTAAGCCTCAACAACCCCTTGCATATCAACATTTTTGGTCCTACACATTAATGGTGGCTTCTTCCTCGGCCTATGGAGAAAGCATTATAAAAAGGAGAAGCATTGGTCTAGATTCCAAACACGAGCAACTTCGTAGAGCAATACAAAGCACTGTGTTTAAACCATCTTCCGGAAAGAATGGGTGCACCCTTGTCTTCCTGGCCTTGGGAAAATTTGGCTGCTTACAAGGTATGTAGTAACCTAGCAGCACTTCAGATCTCAATTCCAGCTGCATGCAAATGTTAATAATACATGTAACTGGGTCTATCTTACATTTTAAAATTATGTTTTTGCAGTACCTCTTGTATGGGCCACTTGTAGCCAAGGTCATCCATTCGAGGTCATGGGAAGAAACAAGATTCCAAGATCAATGGTGCCTCCACGTTCTTATACTTTGCACCATGAGAGGGCTCGTCCACCAGCTGTGGAGTTCCTTCAGCAACTTGCTCTTCATCACTCGTCGGCGCCAAATCGTCAAGGAGGGCGTCAGCTATGATCAGATAGACAAGGAGTGGGATTGGTATGAGATTAGTGGCATATATATATTTACATGGATGCAGGCCTCCTTATATATATGTACATATTGACACAATTTCGACATGTGATTCAACCATATGTATTATTTCTGCTCCCAGGGACAACTTCTTGATACTGCAATGCTGGATTGGAGCCTTGATCTGTTACAGCTTCCCTTCTGTTCAAAACCTCCCTGTGTGGGACAGAAGGGGCGGACTGGTGGCTCTCCTCCTCCATGTGGTGGTCTCGGAGCCCTTGTTTTATTTTGTGCACAGAGCCTTCCACAGATCGAGCTATCTCTATAACAGCTACCACTCGCTGCACCACTCCTCTCCTGTGCCTCAGCCCTTCACAGGTACAAACGCCAAAAGCATACAGAACCATTACATGTTTGCATATTTTTTTCTCTTCTAACCCTTTTTTTCCTTGTTGCGTTCCCTGCAGCTGAGCTTGCCACGCCTCTGGAGCACTTGGTGCTTCTCGTGGTTATGGGAGTCCCTCTCCTTGGAGCTTCCTTGGTCGGTTGCAGTTCCATTGGCCTCATGTATGGCTATGTGTTGCTCTTTGATTTCCTCAGATGCATGGGGCACAGCAACGTGGAGGTGACCCCACACGGCCTCTTCAAGACCCTGCCCTTCTTGAGATACCTTCTTTACACACCAACGTAAGATTTTGCCTTTATTTCAGGACATAAAACAACATAAGTACATAACTACATAATACATATATAACACCCAGAGCCCAGTATCAGGCTTATCTTCTCTTAGAAGTCCTTTGTTAAATTAATGGCCTCTCAGTTATGTCTTTGGACCACACGTTCAGTGCAATAACTCAAATTTTCTAGCTAGTAATTAGCCATCATGACATTTCCTCAAATTTCCACTGTTTCTATTAGGAAGGCAAGTAACTTATATTCGATGTTTTCAGGTATCACAGCGTTCACCACACCGACAAGAAGTCCAACTTTTGCCTTTTCATGCCTCTCTTCGATGCGTTGGGAGGAACACTTGACAGCAAGTCATGGGAGTTGCAAGAGGAGATAACATCAGGTATATATGCCTTAGTTTTAATTTGTTGAATGGTTAATTAAGAATTACCAAACCAAATTCACACGTGCATGGTCAACATTTAATCACACGCTAAATGTATACAGAAAGTCGATCGATTCAAACATATTTAAGAATGTATATATATGTGATCTTGATTTGAATACTAATTAATGGTGCAGGAAAGAATGATGAGGTTCCCGGATTTGTGTTCCTGGCTCATGTGGTCGATGTGGTGTCTTCGTTGCATGTCCCGTTCGTGTTTCGCAGCTTTAGTTCGATGCCGTTCGCCACAAAGCCCTTCATACTTTTGCTGTGGCCGACTGCATTCCTCATCATGTTCGCAATGTGGGCATGGTCCAAGACCTTCTTGCTCTCTTTCTACAAGCTGCGTGGACGACTGCATCAGACGTGGGTTGTGCCAAGGCATGGTTTCCAGGTATAGGTCTTAAAACTTCAGTTTAATTAATTTTGAAACAATTGATGGTATAAACTTTATTTAGCTCTATATTTTAAGAAAGAACATAAAAAATATGTACAAAATACGTGTTTAATTTGTCATCTAATTTAGCATGTTCTTTATTAATTTGCAGTACTTCCTGCCGTTTGCAAAAGACGGAATCAACAATCAGATTGAGCAAGCCATCCTAAGGGCAGACAGAATCGGCGTCAAGGTCATTAGTCTTGCAGCATTGAACAAGGTACATAATTAACTAAATCAATCTCATTTTAATTAATTTCATTGAACAAGGTATATATATATGTATATATATAATCACTATGTAGGAACGAAACGAAAACGCTATTCAATTTAAATTAAACGACTCCACAAATATATGCTATATATTCTTTTACATTTGTCCTAAACATGCAACTGGTACATGTCAATAGGCAATATTCAAAAAATAATAAATAATAAAATAACATAATTCTAAATTCTCACATTAATTCGATGCTATCGAACCGAATTGTCATTCTAATTGAAAACGTTTATTAGAATTAGTGAAGAATAATAACATAATCATTTATTAAAACGAGTATTAATTAATGGTAAGAAAATGCAGAATGAAGCACTTAATGGTGGAGGCACGCTGTTCGTGAAAAAACATCCGAACCTCAGAGTCCGAGTCGTCCACGGCAACACCCTAACGGCGGCTTGCATCATCAAGGAGATCCCGGCCGATGTCAAGGAAGTGTTCTTGACGGGCGCCACATCGAAGCTTGGAAGGGCGATAGCACTGTACCTGTGCATGAAAAGAATCAGGGTTCTGGTAAGCCATTAACAAATCGATCATTAGCTGAGCATCCTAAAGATCTTCGTATAATTAATTATGATGGAATTTGGTTTTCCTAGATGTTGACGGTATCTGCCGAGAGGTTCCAAAAGATTCAGAAGGAAGCACCAAAAGAGTTCCAGCAGTATCTCATTCATGTCAGCAAGTACCAAGCAGGTCAAAACTGCAAGGTAACAATCTCTCTCTCTCTCTCTCTCTCTCTCTCTCT
>LTAE01000609.1:62736-77024 GCA_001647135.1 Pontederia paniculata
TATATATATATATATATATATATATATATATATATAGATAGATAGATAGATAGATAGATAGATAGATAGATAGATAGATAGATAGATAGATAGATAGATAGATAGATAGATTAAATAAATGTTTTTTATTAATACAAACACATGTCTCATGAAAATATGATAATTAATATAGTCCATAATGCTTTGGAAAAAATCTTCTTGTTTACCTTATTAAAGGCACTATAATTTTTTTTTATTTGCTTTCGTGTGGAAGCATCATTAAAACAAAAAAATAAATATAAGGATGATTTTTTTACAACAATCATGGAATGTATATTTGTAGATAATAATATAGTGTTAATCATAGAATTTGAATTCATAATAGCATTTATTGTCACAAATAGAAATTATGTAATATCTATATAGTTATTAACATGATAATATTTTTTTGTGATTACAAAATCATCAATACTGACAAATGTTAAAATCATTATAAAATATGAATATTACCAACCGAGTGTGCAAATGTGGTCATTAGTTTGTTGCTATAAATCAAATTTGTTATTGTGTTACTTAATCCTTAAAATGCAATTAGTGAAACAAGGATGAGCAGAATAATTATTCATGCATTTAAAATATATTAGTCTCATCATTGTTATTGAGGGTATACCCCAGGACTAACTTTAATAGAGTTGGAAAATATCTTGGCAAACCAAGAAGACCTGAAAACACAAATGTCAAGAGTCACACAAAGTTGAAGAGAAGGGTTTAGCCGAAAGAAGTATGAAAAGAAAGACGAAAAAAGGATGACAACAATTCTATAAAAAAAAAGTAGATGAGGTAGAGGCTCAAGGAGAGGGAGAACTCACCGAGGTTTAAACACAAAAGAACAAGAGGAGATAAGATATCATCACCACGATATTTGGTGTTACAATTGTAGGAAGAAATATCATTATGCACTTGATTGATAGAATAAACACGAAGTAGAAAATGTTGTCACTTTTCAAAATAATAAAAGTGAAGAAAAATGAGATCTTGAAGCATCCTATGCAATTGATGAAGTCCTATCAACTTTGAAAGAGGAACGAAACATTAAAAAAAACAATGAAACTTGCAATAACTTGCATCGATGATCCTTCCAAAAAAAGTAGCTCTCGTTGCAAAACAATAGTAAAAATATTAACTATCTTAGTGGTTGGATAGTTGATTACGACTGCTATAATAATATGACAAGAGATGAAAAGAAACTTC
The DNA here is from genome assembly GCA_001647135.1 of Pontederia paniculata. Lineage (NCBI taxonomy): Eukaryota > Viridiplantae > Streptophyta > Magnoliopsida > Commelinales > Pontederiaceae > Pontederia > Pontederia paniculata. Next base: position 63,967 of record LTAE01000609.1, read on the forward strand.
CAAACATGTCTGAGTACAAAAGGGAGTGTATGATGTTGACCGCTAATAAGACTCAATCGACAATTACTCATGTTGGCAAGACGATAATAATTTCTTGCTTTGGAGCATGCCAGGTGGAGCTCAATCAGGTTTATCATATGTCAAGTATGTCCAAGAACTTATTATCAATATTACAACTTATCTTTTCCTACAATTATGTGGTATTTGTGCCAAAGAATGTTGAAGTCTACTGTAATATGAGACCTGCTACTCCATTAAACTTAGAAGAAAGGAAATTAGAATCTATCTATGTATTATCTATTCAAGAAGCATACATAGAGAAGACAATTGAAACAGTCGATCTTTGACATGCAAGGCTCAAGCAAGTGAGCTATCATCGGTTGAAGACAATGATGAAGAAGTCCATTATAAAGAGACTTTCTTGTCTTGATGTTCGAGAAAATATTTTGTGCACGATGTCAATTTGGTGAGGCATGTCAACTACTTTACATAGAGTCGAAGTTCAAAGCTAAGGCATTCTTATATTTGGTGCACTATGATGTTCTTGGACCTATGGAGCAACCATTTGTTGGTGGATTTCCCCATGATCAACATCATTGATGACTTTTCAAATTATGTTTGGGTGGACTTGATAAAAGAGAAGTATGAAGCATTGAATAAATTAAGGGAATTCAAAAAAAATTATTAAGAAGGATATTGGTCAAAAGATTCAATATTTGTGCACAAAAAAATAGTGACATCAAAGGAGTTCTCTGAAATTATTAAGACGTGCAAAAGTATGCTTCAAGATAAGAATATGCATGTAGGAGATAACAGATGGAGATTAATCACCCAATCCCTACTGGCGCAGATCCAACTCCGCGGTGAGTTGGGGGAGGTTACAAGGGGGCAGCGCCCCCCTGCCCGAAAGGTCAGGAGTTCGAGGGTAGAGCCCGCGAAAATTTTTTTAAGGGTATATATGTGATTTCTCTATTCTATGGTGGTTAGGCCCTAACTCCATCATATATATGTTATTTTTGGAGCGATTATGTACTCTGGTGATTTTGATACAAAAATAGTGAAAATCCTCTATGACAATCGTGGATGTAGGAGTTCCATCTCCGAACCACATAAAATATTGTGCATATTTTTCTGTGTGAATCATGTGATCTTTCTATTATTGTTCTTTGTTTTTTCCCAACAACTGGTATCAGAGCCACGATGTTAGTGAACGGTGGGAGCGATGATGATAGATGATGGAAAAATCAAGATTGAGAAATTCGATGGTAAAGATTTTGACATCTGGAAGATGCAAATTGAATACTATTTGTATCATAAGAAACTATATCAACCACTTTCAGGAAACAAACCAGATACCATGAGCGATGCAAATTGAGCATTGTTGGATCGGCAGACCCTAAGTGTTGTTATATTGATGTTGGCTCGTAATGTCACCTTCAACATCGTGAATGAGAAAACCATGGAGGTTTTGATGAAGATGTTATCAAACATGTACGAGAAATCATCTGCATCAAATAAGGTCTACTTGATGCGAAGACTATTTAATATGAAGATATCTGAAGGGGCTTCTATCGTGGATCACATCAACAAATTCAATAAATTAATTATCATAACACAATTGAGTTCAGCGAGTATTACTTTTGATGATGAAGTTAAGGCCCTAATTTTATTGTCCTCCTTACTAGAAAGTTGGAGTGCCACTATGATGACGATTAGTAGTTCTTCCGATTCTACCAAATTAAACTCGATAATATTCGAGATTTGATTCTGAGCAAGGAAATTCGTAGAAGAGAATCTGAAGAAATTCTGGTGCGGCTTTGAGTGCAGAGAGCAGAGGAAGAACACAACAATGATGGCATAACCAAAATAGATCAAAATCTAGACGACAAAATCAATCGAAGCATGGGGAAAAATCTAGTGAATTTGCATGCTGAAATTGTGGAAAGAAATGTCATCTGAAGAGAAATTGCATAGCACTAAAGAAGAAATCAAACAATAAGGATCAACCAATGTTGCAATAGAAGAAATCCTAAATGCTTTACTTCTGAGTGTCGACAGTCCAACAGAATCATGGATTTTGGACTCTGGAGCTTCAATTTCATTGTACCTCATAAATGGAGTATATGGAAAATTATATTATTAGAAATTTTGAAAAGGTTTATCTTGCTGATGATAAACCCTTAAATGTTGTGGAAAAGGGTGATGCGAAGATTTCGTCAAATAATGGGACTACCTGGAAGCTAAAAGGTGTTCGACGTATACCAGGATTGAAGAGAAATTTAATTTCTATAGGACAACTTGATTTTGAGGGTTATGCTACAATATTTGTGGTAACTCTTGGAAAGTCACTAAAGATGTTATTGTAGTAGCACGAGGCAGTAAGTTGGGTACCTTGTTATATGATAACAAACACCAGAAATTCCGTTGCAATTGCTAATTCAACCAATACGACTCATATGTGGCATCGTAGACTTGGACATATGAGCGAAAAAAGAATGAAAGTTCTATAGAAAATGGAACCTCTACAAGATTTGAAGTCAACTGATGTTGAACTTTGTGAAGACTGTGTGCTGGGAAAGCAAAAGAAGGTTTGTTTCTCCAAAGTGTCAAGGACTCCGAAGTGTAACAAGTTGGAACTTGTGCACATTGATGTATGGGGCGCATCTCCAGTTCCATCTCTTGGCGGGTCACTATATTATGTGACATTCATCGATGACTATTCCACAAAGGTATGAGTTTATTTTTTTAAAAACAAATCTGACATATTTTTTAATTTCAAAAATGGAAAATGCAAGTTAAGAATGAGACTAGTGTTAAAATTAAATGTTTACGATCTGATAATGGTCGTGTATATGTGAATCACGAGTTCAAGAAGTTTCGTGGCGAACATGACATCCGAATGGAGATGATGATTACAAGAACACCATAACAGAATGGTGTGGCCTAGCGGATGAATAAAACACTCAATGAAAGAGCATGAGAATCCATGCAGGTCTATCTAAGTCATTTTGGGCAGATGCAATAAATACAACGGTACTTTGGAGCTGCAAAGAAAATACTTGGGATGAAGATTGTTCGTGATAAAGAAACTAGTACTTTGAAATTGACTCAAGAAGCATATATTGAGAAGGTGCTTGAGTGGTTCTCTATGCAGCACGTGAAGCCTGTGCAAACACCTTTGGTGAGTCATTTCAAGTTTTCTAAAAATCAATCATCCAAGATAGACGAGGAATGCAACTACATGTATAAGGTTCCTTATGCATCATGTAGCCTTATGTATGTCATGGTAAGTATCAGACCAGACATTGCTCATGTAGTGAGAGTTGTCAGTAAATATATGTTAGATCTAGTGAAGGAACATTGACAAGCAATCAAATGGATCTTTCGGTACTTAAAAGGAACGAAAGGTATGAGACTTTGTTTCAATAAAAGTAGTTTGGATATGAAGGGTTTTGTTGATGCAGACTTAGGTGGTGACATTGGTATTGCTAAAAGCACCACCAGATATGTCTATACCTTAGGTGAAACTGCTATAAGCTGGATGTTTCAATTGAAAATGGTTGTTGCCCTTTCTACTTTTGAATTAGAGTATATAGCTATGACAAGGCCTGCAAGGAGATGATTTGGTTAAAGGGCTTTCTTGAAGAACTAGGCAAGGTGCAAGAAATACAATGAGTTGGGGGGTTGTAGGGGGGAGCGTCCCCCTTCCCGGAAGGCCGAAGGTTTGGGAGCGGAGCCCCTGAGAAATTTTTCTTAAGGGTATATATGTAATTTCTCTATATGTTGGTGGTTGCCCTAGTTCCATCATATATATGTTATTTTTGGAGCGGTTATGTATTCTGGTTGTTTTGAACACAAAAATAGTGAAACTCTCTACGACGATCATTGACATAGGAGATCCATCTCTGAACTATATAAAATCTCATGTGTGTTTTTCTATGTGAATATTGTGATCTTTCTATTCTTGTTCTTCATTTTTTTCCAACAACCTCCACCATTTTGGGTGGAGTGTATAAGGACAACTGCTTACACTACAAAAATTGATATTTGCGATGGAATTTTTTGCGCAAATACAAATTTGTGGTGGACAATGAACATTTGAAAATCATTATTTGCAAACAATTTTTGACGGCAAAGAAATCGGTTGCAACTTGAGGCGAAAGAAAGGTGACTCAATATGAGACGAACATTGAACCACCCCAATTTCAAGCAACAAAGTTGTTTGCCGTAGGTTGAGGCGTACTTCTTCCGCCACAATTTGAAGCGAAATCCACCTCAATTCAGAGCAAAACTTTTTCGCCACAATTTGATGTGAAAAATAGTCTGCCTCAAATTAAGGTGAAAATTTATCTACCTCAATTTTAGATAGAAAATGTATTCACCGCAAAAAGATCAATAATATACAATTTTTTATTTTCGTGTGTGCCCAAGGCAGATCAATTTGCCTTGGCCATCTGCCCAAGAACGTTGCCACCGACAGATCAAAGTTGCTTGTTGCCGACGCGAGAGATCGCCAGCTTTGGTGATCCACAATCATTAGCAGATCAAATTTGATGTTGCTCGATTGATCGCCGTTAGTATATCATCAACAGAGGTGAAGAAGGTGGTGAGTAAAAAAGTAAGAACAAGTTTCCTAATTACTTGATATTAACTCCACTTTGGCGCCACTCTTTAGGACATGTTATCAGCCATGAAGTGTGGGATTAATTGCTCACTTTTTATACATTCATAATGTATTTCATCATTGATGAGTGACTAAAAACACCACTTTTTACCCTCATTTATGTCACTTTTTATCGCATTTTGCATGCCATTTGAGACTTTCTTGCCACATTTTTATCAAATTGCAACAATTCTATATTTGACTAACTCATTTTTAGAAAATATTGCATTTCATTATAAAATTGGGATTATTGTGCAATTTGGAACTAATAATGCATAAATATGCAAGCAATGATTCAGTCCTTAAAATTCAGATTCAATTCGCCACATTGATGAAAGGAATCCCCACAATCAAGAAGCAAAGAAGGTTTCCTATCAAGTCGATCCCAATTATGGAAACATATTACGAACCAATTAAGGGAAGAAGGTGGCTTGAATGAATGCAACCATAATTCAAGGGGTCACAATTTAAAAATCAAATCTGGACAATTAAGGAAAGGAATCACCAGCGATTATTGGAGATTATAACGATCCGGACAAATAAGAAAAGAAATCACAAGGATGCCTTGTGTCGCAAGACTATTCTTTTGAGGCAAAATATCGTGGAAGATCACAACAACAATCTACCAATAGCTAATTGGAGATTATAAAAAAAAATCATCGATATTTATTAAGAGATCTTGATCACATGGTTACGATGATTTCCCCTTGATCAAGATACGATGAAGAAGCGACTTGAGGAATCTATTTAAAGAGAATATCAACACCATTCTGAGCAGAGTTCAGCCAGAGAATTTTATGACAACAAGGAAGAAGCTGCCTCCAAATCTTTTTTTTTCTTTCTAGTTTTTGAACAATGTTCCTACTCTCCGTCATGGGACTTAGGAGCTAGGTTAGTATATTTTTGGGACTTTGTGAATCCCAAACAGACTTTGTAGTTGTCTTATTTTCTCAGCAATGAATTATTTCTTGACTTTTATTATATTGCAAGTTTGGTTCTTTACCGCCATGTGTTTAATGCTTTTGAATGATTTAAGGTGACCATTTTGTTCGCATGATCACCCTCTTAAGTGTATGTTTCTCATACGAGCCAAGCCTGAAAATGATCGCTCGAAGTTGTGCATCTATCACAATCGGAAAATTATCGCACGTCACAACCCCACTTGTGACGACACTTGTGATGACGCTTGTGATGAGGTTGTGATGAACCTATAAATTGATTTAGCGTTCTAATTTAATAGAGAGAGTTACTTTGAAATGCTTGATCTTTCTCAAGTTAGTTCAAAGGAAGTTGTTTAATTTTATCCTTTGTCGATTTCAAAAGACTTGCATATTCTATATTTTTATCGAAGTTGTTTCTCTTCATTCGGGTCAAGCCTTGACCAGGATCACTTGAGGTTGTGTAACCGAGGAATCTATCACAACTATGGAGAAATGACATTTTCTTGAATTTCATTGATTTACTGATTCTCTTCATTCGGGTCAAACTCGAAATTTTGTAACCGAGGAATCTGTCACAACTGTTGAGAGTTAGAAAATCCTTGAAGTAGTCATATACTTAAGTTTGTGTTTCTTCTTCTTTAACTGGACCAAGCCTTGACTAGGATCTTTCAAGATCGCGTAACCGAGGAATCTATCACGACTGTTGAAGAACAACTCGCTTGTGATGGACGGGTATGACTATTCACTACAAGAAAATTCACAATTTGCCATGGCTCCTTCGTCGCATATCTGTCGCAAAATTGCTCGTCGCAGATTTTTTGCAACGGAAATGTCACCATATAGTGTAACACTTCCGTCGCAAAAAATTTGCAACATGCGTTTTTGCAAGGAGGTGCCGTCGCAAATTATGAATTTTCTTGTAGTGATTCCCTATTTTATATGTCTCACACCAAGAAGGCCAAATGGTGCATTTTCGGGAAGGATTGATCACTATCAATAGTCTCGATAGCAACTCTTTAATTGGGATTACACTTGATCGGGATCACCCAAGGTCGTGTGATTGAGGAACCTGTCATGACGAAGATTGTTCGCTAGTGGAGATTGATTGTGATAATACACACGTCGAGTTCAGTATCAACTTAAGTCCTTGTTTGTACATCCTCACCCTGACCAAGCCTTGGTAGGATCGTCTGGGGTTGCGTGTAGAGAAATATGGCGTAATAGGGGAAACATGCCAACTTGTGACAACGTATTATAACGACTCAACAAATTGATTTGAGTGTATTGCTTTTAAAGGATTTCAGGGGATATTCCTGTGATGATAGTGGATCTTTCCCCTTGATAACTTCCTTAATCAATCTAAGACTTAGAAAAGTGAGTTATTTGATTAGATTAGTGAGCAATTGAATGCTGGATGGTTTTGTTCTTTGAACTCCCTTATAGTATCGATTCATACGTTTTTAATGTTTGACAACTACAAACAAGTCTAGGGTGGAACTTTGCTTTGAAAATGTTTCTTATCATTGATATTTTCTCTATTTACTTTCTCGCATTTAAAACCCCAAAAATAAAGCCCCATCAATAACATTTTCTCCTTAGTCTAGTGTTGTTGAGTTAGAAATTTTCCTAGAAACCTAGTTTGCATGTCCTGTGGATCGACCCCAAAGTACTACAACTATCCATGCGCTTGCAGAAGAAGTAGTTGTGTAATTTGATGTTCTATAAATTTTTAAACTTGCCTTTGTAGTGTACAATCAGGTGTCATTAGAACTATCACAACTTGTGTCATAGCCGGATATATTTTGTTACAATCTGACATGTTACACGACGTGCATCAAATTTTTGGCGTCGTTGCCGGAGACTGGTGTCCAACTAATTCTTAGAACTCTTTTCTCGATTAAACTAGACTTTTCACGACCATTGTTTATATCATCATTTTGAAAGGATCTAGAACACCAGGTATATCACTTCTCTCCACTTTTATACTGTCATGGTGTATTTTACTGTGTTTTTAGATTATCTTGAAAATTTTTCTTTTGTATCTTTTTTTCTTAAGGTATTTTGCACCTTCTAGGGTCGACAAATTTTGGAAGCACAAAGGTAAGATTGTGAAAGCCAACACATGTAACCTTGAGTTATGAATGATATAAAATGACTTCTTTCTGTTGCTATCTCTAACCCCTAATTCTTAACTTGTATCTTCTCTATCCACTTTGAAATTCCTCTTGTTTGATTTTTGCTTTGTTACTTCTAGCATTGCTTAGGGAGCATTAGAGATATGCAATCTAACTGCATCCTTGTCCTTTGTAAATTCACCCAACATCCCTTTATGAAACCTAAACACTTATAACACCTTATTTTTGGATCAAAGTTTGGGCAGAAACTTGACACTTACCACAACAGCCCTTAGATCTTTGAATTTGACTATTCAGGTAACAGTCCAATCCTCCTATTTTTCCTCAAGGTAAAGAAAGAGTAAAAATATGAGTGAGAAAAACCCTCCATGTGTGAAAACCAAAATCAATTTTTACATCACAATCATCGTCACAACCAACGTGAGCACCCAGCTTGTAATACCACTTGTGACGATTGTAAAACATCTGAGCTTGAGTTATCAAGAGGGTTAGTTGAACTCCATAGTAAAAATAGGGTTAGTCTAACCCTCACAAAGAGGAAAGATGGTTAGTTGAACCCTATTGAGCACCTAGAGAAAGATTAGCTCTAGAGTTCACTAGTGTGACCCAATGTCTATACCTTGTCACACTCTCTGAAGGTCTTGGACAATCTAGAGAATTTTTATACATCCTATTTAAGATGGGGTAGAAAAATGTTGAACACTTATGACTAGTTATGCTGTAAGGAAAATAGGACTTTTTGAGCTTGTTCGTCTAAGTGATGAATTCTTAGCTCTAAAAGGTGGTTGTGGTAAGTTGTTAAGGATCTCATGAATATAGTCATGTATAAGTCCGATCTTCAGTGATCTCAAAAATAAAGAATAATCCATTAAGAATACATTTTAAATGTTGTTGGATGTGATGTGCAATTGGACTCGTTTGCTAACATGTTTATTCTCTTTAGTGTGATTTCTCTTCCTTAATTTTGCTTGAGGACAAGTAAATGTTCAAGCTTGCGGTAGTTGATGAGTGGCTAAAAACACAATTTTTTACCCTCATTTATGTCACCTTTTATTGTGTTTTGCATGCCACTTAAGACCTTCTTGCCACATTTTTTTTTCAAATTGCAACATTTCTATATTTGACTAATACAGTTTTAAGAAATATTACATTTCATTATAAAATTGGGATTATTGTGCAATTTTGGAGCTAATAAATGCAGAAATAGGCAAGTAAGGATTTAACCCTTCAAATTCAAATTCAATTCGCCTTATTGATGAAGGGAATCCCCACAATCAAGAGGCAAAGAAGGTTTCCTAATTAAGTCGGCCCCAATTATGAAAACATATTGCAAACCAATTAAGGGAAGACGATGGCTTGAAGGAATGCAACCATAATTCAAGGGGTCATAATTCAAAAATCAAATCCGGACAATTAAGGAAAGGAATCACCAACGGTTATTGGAAATTATAACAACCCAAACAAATAAGGAAAGGAATCACCAGGATGCCTTGTGCTGCAAGACTATTCTTTTGAGGCAAACTACTAGCGGTTAATTGGAAGATCACAACAACAATCTATCGATAGTTAATTGGAGATTATAATAGAAAACCACCGGTAGTTACTAGGAAATCTCGATCATACAGTTACGATGATTCCCCCTCGATCAAGATATGATGAAGATGCGACTTGAGGAATCTATTTAAAGAGAAGATCAACACCATTATGAAGGGAGTTCAGCCAGAGAATTTCTTAACGACAACAAAGAAGAAGTCGCCTCCAAGCCTTTAGTTTTTTTTGTTTCTAGTTTTCGAACAGTGTTCCTACCATCCCTCATGGGACTTAGGTGCTAGTTTAGTATATTTCTAGGGCTTTGTGAAGCCCCAAAAAGACTTTGTTGTTGTCTTATTTTCTCAACAATGAATCATTTCTAGACTTCTATTATATTGCAAGTTTGGCACTTTACCGTCATGTGTTTAATGTTTGTGAATGATTTAAGGTGACAATTTTGTTTGCATGATCATACTCTTAAGTGTATGTTTCCCACACAAGCCAAGTCTGGAAAGGATCGCTCGAAGTTGTGCATATATCACAATCGGAAAATTATCGCACGTCACGACCCCGCTTGTGATGACACTTGTGACGACGCTTGTGATGAGGTTGTGATGAACCTAGAAATTGATTTAGCATTTTGATTTAAAAGAGAAAGAATTACTTGTGCAATGCTTGATCTTTTTCAAGTTAGTTCAACGAAAGTTGACTAATTTTATCTTTTGTCAATTTCGAAAGACTTGCATATTCTATATTTTTATCGAAGTTGTTTCTCTTCATTCGGGTCAAGTCTTGACTAGGATCACCTGAGGTTTTGTAACTGAGGAATCTATCACAACTATAGAAAATGATATTTTTTTGAATTCCATTGATTTACTGATTCTCTTCATTCGGGTCAAACCCAAGATTGTGTAACCGAGGAATCTGTCACAACTGTTGAGAATTGGGAAATCCTTGAAATAGTCATATGCCTAAGTTTGTGTTTGTTCTTCTTCAATTGGACCAAGCCTTGACCAGAATCGTTTAGGGTCGTGTAATCGAGTAATCTGTCACGACTATTAAAGAACAACTCGCTTGTAACGGACGGGTGTGACTATTCCCTGTTTTATATCTATCACGCCAAGAAGGCCAATTGGGATGCATTTTTTAGAAGGATTGTTCACTATCAATAGTCTCAGTAGCAACTTTTTAGTTGGGATTACCCTTGACCAGGATCGCCCAAGGTTGTGTGACCAGGGAACCTGTCATGACGAGGAGTGTTCGCTAGTGACGATTAATTCTGACAATCCACATGTTGAGTTTGATATCAACTTAAGTACTTGTGTGTACATCCTCACCTTGAACAAGCCTTGGTGGGATCGTCTGAGGTTGCGTGTAGAGGAATATGGCGTAACAGGGGAAACATGCCAGCTTGTGATGACGGGTTGTGACGACTCAACATATTGACTTGAGTGCATTGCTTTTAAAGAATTTCAGGGGATATTCATGTGACGACAATGGATCTTTCCTTGGATAACTTCCTCGATCAATCTAAGAATTAGAAAAGTTAGTAATTAGATTTGATTAGTGAGTAGTGGAATGCTGCATAATTTTTTTCTTAGAACTCCCTTATAGAATCTATGTTTTTAATGTTTGACAATTGCAGACGAGCTTGGGGTGGAACTTTACCTTGGAAATATTTCTTATTATTGATATTTTCTCTATTTAATTTATCGCATTTAAAAACTCCAAAATAAACTCTCATCAACAATATTTTCTCCTTAGTCTTGTGTAGTTAAGTTAGAAATCTTCCTAGATACCTAGTTGACTAGTCATGTGGATCGATCCCAAAGTGCAATAACTACCTATGCGCTTGCGAAAGCAGTATTTGTGTAATTTGGTGTTCTATAAATTTTAAAACTTGCCTTTGTAGTGTACATTCAGGTGTCATTGGAGCTGTCACAACTTGTGTCACAATCGGATCTTTTTTGTTACAACTTGACCTGTTACACAATGTGCATCAATCATACCTTAATATATCAAATATTCTCCCTTGCGCTTTTATGGTTTCAAAGCTTAGGACGACATGGCCAATTCTATGCCTGCATCTCCTCCTTCATCTTATTCGTCTATTATAACAACTGAACCCATCAACCAACTTTCTTCCTCATATCTTGCCTCCGTACATCAAGCTCATAATTTTATCTCCCTGAAATTAACTCTAACCAATTATCTGTTATGGATCTCCCAATTACATCCTCTTATTAATAGTTATCCACTCTACATGTTGTCCTACCATATTTTATGTGCCTTCAGGATGATTCCACCCATGTTGTTATGGTCGTTGTCACTCCACTTCTTCAAGATGTAACACATCATGCCCCTATTTGTGGCATCCATTGTACTCTCCCTATAATTGTTACCACCACCATCAAAGCAACTCAACTTTCACATATGTGCATTGTAGTCCAACAACCACGACTTCCAACCTCTATAGCAACCTCGACAATTGGCCCATATATTGATTGGTATCCTGACACTAGTGCTACACATTACACGACCTCCTTATCTCCAAGCGCTCCAAACTATTGAAACCTACACAAGAGGGGATTAGGTCCAGGTTGATGATGGAAATTCTTTGCCTATTCACAGCATTGTTAACTCTCTCATTCCAAGTTCCACTCGGCTTCTAAATCTTCATCATGTTCTCCATGTTCATCGCATCACAAAGTAGTTTATATTTGTTCCCAATTTTTTGTTGAAAATAATTACTTTTTTGAACTTCATCCAACTTATTTTCTTATCAAAGATCACAACACATTGTAAATGCTTCTACAAGGTTACATTAAAGATAAATTGTAACATCTCTTACCATTTTCATCATCTACACCAAGATCAATGAGCGTGTTCATTTCTTCCATGATGTGGCATGCCTAATTAGGCCACCCAAATTATCATGTTATCCAGTAGACCCTTCCTAGCAATAGACTCATTCATTCTCCGCTTGTCAATAATAACAGATGCTCAACTTGTATCCCAGGCAAAACTAGTCACCTGCATTTGCCAATCTCTTCAAACAGTAGTTCTAGTCCGCTATAGCTCCTCCTTCATTGATATTTGGAGAGTTGCTCCAATTACATTCGTAGATGGTCATCGCTTGTTTTTAATCTTTGTTAATGATTTCATGATTTATTCTTGGATGCTTCATCTGAAACAGAAATATGATGTGATAAAATTGTTTCATGAGTTTCATCTTTTTTTAACGTCAATTTGATTTTAAATTGCACAGTTTCCAATGTGATCACGATAGTGAATTTTTAGCCTTAGCTCCTTATCTTCAGTCGCATGCGATTCATCGTCGCCTAAAATGTTCCCACACACATGAAAAATTGTAGCAGAGCGCAAACTTTGCCACATCATAGAAACAAACCCTCCTTATTATGCATTTGTTTCTCATTGTTATTAGTTTTATGCAGTAGAAACTTTAGTATATCTGATCAACTGCCTTCCGACACAGTTCTTCAATGTAACACTCCATTTCAATTTTTCTATTACAAACCTCCAATGTATGACCACCTACGTACTTTTGGATGTCTTGTGTTTTCTCTTGCATGGCCATATAACCAACACAACTTTGAGGTTCGTTCTATTCCTTGTATCTTTATTGACTACCCATCCAATGTGTGTAGTTGGCTATAATTGCCTGCAAAGATCCACAAGTTGAATATATATATTTCTTGACACTTAACATTTGATGAGAACCAATTGCCTTGCTCCTCTCACCACCTCCTAGCTCACCAACACCCCCCC
>LTAE01000610.1:12464-31407 GCA_001647135.1 Pontederia paniculata
CTCTCTCTCTCTCTCTCTCTCTCTCTCTCTCTCTCTCTCTCTACATTGAGACATATCGAGGTAAGAAGAGGAGACAAGAGAAGATATCGCAAAGAAACCGGCCATTGATGGATCTGCATTATCTTAAGTTCAGCAGCTTCTCTTCCTCCAACCGCAAGGAGAAGCACTGCGAGATCGACCGCAACCTCTCGCTCGGTTCCATAAAGTTCGAACAAGCTCATGACAAGAAGGAGAGGCTCGGCGACAAGGAGGACGCCATAGAGGAGGGGGACGAGAACGAAGATGACGACGAAGGCTCTCCAAATAAGGTGTCTGAGGAAGATGAACGCCATGCTGAGGAACCCGAACCCAGCTTTGCTTCCCTCACTGAGGAGGTCGATCGCTTCCTTGGCGACCTTCGTCGCCTCGACGTCGACGGCGGCGCCACTGAAGAGCGCACCTCTGAGATGCCGGAGATACCTGAGGCCACCATCGAGAAGTTTGTCGCCTTCGTGGAGAAAGAGATTTTAAAGTTTGAGTCCGGCGAGGATAAATGGTCCTCCGACAACGACGAGCTCCCGCTTCTGGACGCCGTCGACAGGGTCTCCAAGCTGACGAGCGCCGTGACGACCTTCTCCTCGGCCGATGAAAGGTACAACCAGGCCATGAACCGGGCCGGCAGCGTGCTGCACCACGCCATGTGCTTCCTCGAGGATGAGTTCCATTCCCTGATCGAGGACCCGAGATCCAGGCAGCTGTTAGATCCCGGCGGTGGCGGCTCGAAGACCAAGCACTCGGGATCCTTCAACCGCAGCCATGAACCCGATCGCGGCACACCAACGTCGGCGGAATCCGGCGCAGGCGAATCCAGCAGCCATGGGTATCCACCGGAGACAGTCGAGAGACTGCGCACGATTGCCGACGCAATGATTTCGGCGGGGTACGACACTGAGTGCTGTCAGGTATTCAGCATTGCTCGTCGTAATGCATTCGAAGCCTCATTGCCAAACCACGGATTCGAGAAGATTAGCATCGACGACGTGCTCAAGATGCAGTGGGAGGGACTCGAAACCGAGATCGTAAAGTGGTGCAAGACCTACAATCACGCCGTCACCGCCTCGTTCGCCAGCGAACGCGATCTCGGCGAGGCCGTCTTCGCCGGCCGCCGGGACATTTACCGCAGCATCTTCCACAGCCACGTCCGAGGCGTCACAATTCCGCTCCTTTCATTTGCGGAGGCCATCCATATGACAAAGCGCTCCGCTGAGAAGCTCTTTAAGGTCCTCGACGTGTATGAGACCCTGCGGGATACGGCGCCAATGATCGAAGGGCTCTTCTCCCCGGCCGACGGCTGCGAACAGGACGAGTGGTCCACCGAGTTCGACGACCTCAGGGCGGAGATCTCTTCCGTCCGGACGCGCCTCGGGGAGGCGGCCGTCGCAATCTTTTGCGACCTCGAGAGCTCGATCAAGGCGGACGGCAGCAAGACCCCGGTGCCTGGCGGCGCCGTCCACCCCCTCACTCGCTACGTCATGAACTACCTCAAGTACGCGTGTGAATACAACAACACGCTGAATCAGGTGTTCAGGGAGAACATAAATTCCGAAAGGCCGTCAAAGTTGGACGAGGACGCCGGCGACGATGCGCATGTTGGAGGCAGCAGCGGCCCGGAAGGCAATGATCGCAACAGAAATAACACCACCGGCGACCACAATCCGTTCGCGGCGCAGTTGCTCGAAATGATGGACTTGCTGCACTCGAATTTGGAGGCCAAGTCGAAGCTGTACAAGGACTTGGCCCTGTGCAACATATTCCTAATGAACAACGGGAGGTACATCATGCAAAAGATCAAAGGGTCCGCCGAGATCCACCAGCTGATGGGTGCCCAATGGAGCCGGCGGCGGTCGACGGATCTCCGGCAGTACCACAAGAACTACCAGCGGGAGACGTGGTCGCGGGTGCTGGCGTGCTTCAAGGACGAAGGGCTCCAGTCCCGAGGGAACGTCGTGAAGCCGGTGCTCAAGGAAAGGTTCAAGAGCTTCAACGCACTGTTCGAAGAGATCCACAGGACGCAGAGCGCGTGGGTGGTGAGCGATGAGCAGCTGCAGTCGGAGCTCCGGGTGTCCATCTCGGCGGTGGTGGTGCCGGCGTACCGGTCGTTCCTCGGGCGATTCTCGCAGTACCTGACGCCGGGGAGGCAGACGGAGAAGTACATCAAGTTCGGGGCGGATGACCTCGAGAGCTTCATCGACGACCTGTTCGACGGCAACCCTTCGTCCGGTTTGTTTAACAGGAAGAGAACTTGACCCCCGGACGCATGCATGTTGCAGGCCCGGGAACATACTGAGTTGTCATACTCTTCGTCCAGCACTTCAAGTTTATTAATTTATTATTTCTTTTCTGGTGAATTTTGTTGCAGTTTGATCCAATTAGGGGTTTGTAATGAATCAGTAAAAAAACTATTTGTATGTAGCTAATGCAGATTCAATCTTTCATATAACATCTACATCATCGTTTATACTTATTATTTTACTCTAAATAACCTTTTAATATTACTAGTAATCTAAATAGAAACCAAGCGTTTCTTAATTAAAAAATATTGAATTTCATCTCGGTCATCAAGACTTATTGAATAAGATTTTTAGTTCATGTTGCGATTCTCGGATTGAATAATTTTTTAGACATATTATATAATCCTCAAGGATTGGATCCTCTTTTTATATATTAGTGAAACTTTTATGCTCAAAACTTTGATCCGAATAGTCATTTATTTGATACATCTAACACACAAAAATTTTCATTCTAAATCTTCTCGGGGCTTTCATCCTCAAAAGCAAAGTATATGGCTGACCTATACTGCTCATCATCATTAAGTTATTGTGTTTTTTTCTTATTGTATAGAACTAACTTTGGAATTAGGCATATCTTTTAAAAACACATACTCCTCTGGAAGGCGAGCAAGACATTGACATAAAGATATTGCTTATAAAATGACAATCTAAATTACTTAAAAGATTGATGTAAGTGATAATCTTTCTTATAATTAATTTTTATATACGCCTTTCTAAATCTTTCATAAATAAAATATAACAGAATAAAATATATGGTATAATAATAACAATAATATATTAGAATAATTAAAAAATTATATAATATTATATTGTATTACTATTTTCATATTATGAATAAAAATATATCACTAATTTTTAATTATAAGTATTATTAACTAAAATAATAGCTTTTATAACATTAATTTAAATTTTGTTTTTTTATTATTTGATTTTAAAGGTTATAATTACTTAATACATTAATTTATGAATTTATGATTTAAGTTTACGCATTTTTTATTTCGTAATATATTTTTTAATTTAGTATTATTTATAAAAGGTATTCTTGTAAAATAATGTATATTTACTTAGTATTTTTTTAAGTAAATATGATAATTTAAATTATCAGTTAAATTACTTATATATAATAACAAGATATTGCTCTCTTACTGATAATTTAATAAGCGTTAATAATTTCTTAGATAATGTTAAAAAATAATATAGTAAATGTCTTCTAATATTAAGTTTTAATATCATCTGATCAATTCGAATTTGAGATAAGCAAAACTGCATTACTTGCAACAACAGGAATAATTAATTTCTAATCGATCAGTAAAAATGATGTTTTTGCAAGAGATCCCAAAGATTATAAAAAAAATAGAAGTCTGATATTTGGATTGTTAAGTTTAAACATGGTAGAACCTATCAGCTCGCCCATCCAAACTTGATTGTATAATTATATCACTTGATAAAGTTGATTACAGTGTATGGAGCTGCCGAAAGACGCTGCATGAGAATATATGCCCCTAGAATCTTGCGACCGAAAGCATAATTGTTTGAAATGGTGTAAAACACTACACGTTGTACTCACAAGATGTTCAAAATTTAGCTGCAAGTTAAGCTTAAATTATGAGTTTTACACATCTAAGTTCTGTTGTTCTTTTGGGTAGCAGACAAACTTTATGCTTCTTGTGTTCCTTGGAGCATTTGTGACCGACTCCTATCGCCGTAATAAAAAGACATCACTATCATCTGTGTCCTCGGATCAGCAAGCAGGAACAAACATCCAACATTCCCTGCTGAAACATAACCAAGTAAACAACTTCATTATTGATATGTATCATATTGTTTTGCATCCACGATATAACGTACTTTTCTATGTATATTATTATTTTGTATCATTATTGAAGTTTGGAAAGTGAAAATCTAAAATATTGAAGACGTCAACTTTTATTATTGAAAAATGCTCTATCCTCCTAAAATATCTTCTAAAAATTTTCTGAATACTCACATAAAATAAGTAATCCTAAAAGTTGATAAAATTACCACACATATCATTTTGTCTCATATTGTTTTGCATGATTGCATTTGACGCCTACCCTGGCATATGCCACATCATCTATTTAAAAAAAATTACAAATTATTTTGTAGTCAAATCTAGGCAAAACTTTAACTTAAAAAACATAGCACAAGTTACTTTTAGATAACTCATTGAATAAAAAATATTATTATTTAAAAGTTGAATGACATAACATATTCCACATAAGTGCCACATGGCTTTTCTTTTAAGTTAACTTGTTCTACCAAAAATTTGAAGTTGAAATTTAAAATGAGCGATCCATGTAATTTAAAATGAGTTATGATGTTATAAAAAAATGAACAAATTGTATACATTAAAAATTAAAGTTGAATGATCCAAATAATCGTATTTGAAATTTTAATGACTTATCACAACCTGTAACAGATTACGTTATAACGATTATGATTCTATAGTATATGACATCTCTTGGCCATATTTCCACAAAAAATCATAAAATACTTCGTCAAAACTAAATAAAGATTAAGAAAAGGGTGATCGCGCAACTTATTGTTAATTTTGTTTTTCCCTGTTTGAACATGTAACACGAAGAGGAATTACTGACGAGGATATATGATTTGCTAAAAATAAAGCGTAATTTGGTTTTAGTGTTGCCTACGTGCTCGAATTATTTATAATTCTAAGTAAGAAATTATCATGGACAAAAAGAGTTTATTTAGTATTTTTACTAAGCAAATTATTTAGCGCTGATTCATATCGCTCGTATTTAATTTTGACAGTCCAAAATTAAATTTAAAATCTTAAGATATATTTTAAAATTTTGGTTTTGTCAAAAATGAATTTGAATGATTAAATTATCGTTAAATAGTCTATTTAACAATAATGTTAAATAAATTTTTCAATCTCAATTATTATTATGCCATTAATTTTTTAAAATTAATATTTTAGTAAATGCACTGTGTGAAAGCCGACTATGGTCATCGCGTTGTCGGGGACGTGACAAATTTGACGGCACGACGAAGACGACGACCACACATGCAATTAATGAATTGTTCGTGAAGAATTATACCTTTTAAGGGGTATACTGGTAAAAGAATAAAGTATTACATAAGATCTTATTCTTTTTAAATATTTTATTATTTTACCAATATACCCTTATTCTTTTTAATTTATTAATTATTATGAAAAAATAAAAAAATTGTTATATATTCATTTATCGACTAATTATAAAGATAGTAAGGATTGATATTTAAAAAATAATAATTGACTTTTTAAGAATACATTATTTTGCTAAATAGGTATATTTATTATTATTTAAGTTACAAATAATAATCCAATCAGACTACAACGGTTGAGATCATATCAAACGTTGTGATGACAGAAGCATGAATTAAAGTTATACATTGACTCATTATTTAGGTCAAAACTCTATCCTTTCATACTTTGTTTTGTTCTTTTTTTTGTTAAATAAAACTCCATCCTTTCTTGTTGATGTCACCATGTTGCCCTGTTTTCTATTGGAAATGTCTTTGACCGTCCAAGCGAAAATAGTTTTTTGATACTTAGGTAGACTTATCACAATTTGAGGCAATTATATAGTGTGACATATATGAAAAGCACATTTTGTTTCTTTTAGTTATTCTTTTAATTTTTATAAGTTCATTTATGTTTCCAAGTTTTTTCTTTTACATTTTTATTGTGATTTTGAAGTGACTCCCTTGTGGTCAAAGAGTTAAAAAAACTTCACGAGGCGTCTTGATAAAATTATAAATCTTCGGTTCTTCAATTTTATTTTTGGTGATGGGATAAATTGCATACGATGATTATTCCAGAGGTGAAATTAGTGTCGGTCGAATAATATTTTAAATAAAGAGTTGTTCGACATTTTTTGGATGACCTTTCTAAATTGAAACAGTATCAATTCTTTTGGAAACCCCAGTACTTTTACAAATTTAATAAATTTATAAACACAATAAGATGATGTTTTTAGTCTATTAATTAAGTTGATGTCGTTATATTTTTTAATATTACATGTGTAGGATTTAGATGGCAACCAAGAGAAGAGGTGAATTTGTGTATTATTCTACTTTTACTCAATTAGATTAGTAATATCAGCGGAAGCATACAGATTCAAATATAATAAAGGAAAGAAGATGACAGAAAAACAAACAAAGCAAGTAAACACAAAGGTTTGTTGACGAGGTTCGACCGAACTTCTGATCTACATCCCCGTTCTGATATTCACGAACTCGAGACCTCCGGAGATCACTGAATTCCTTCTTCAAGGGTGGAGACTCTCTTACAACTTCTCATTTCTTTTCTAGAGGACAGGGAGACAACTTCTTACAAGTTCGCTCACGAACTCTTACTCTCTTCTATCCTGAATTCTTCACTCGAATCGCAGAAAGGGAACTAAGATTTTTTTTCGCTCAAGCTCTCACTAGCTAATTTGCCAAAGTTACTTCACAAGACTCTTGAGATTACAATAGATACTCTGCAAAAAATGATCTAATCTGTCACTCAGAAAATTAGTTGTTAATGCAAGTACATAACACTTCACCTAACCCCCGGTCGCTCACTGCTCCTGCATCGATCGATCGCTGCTTTGATGAAGTCTCCACTTGAACTGTCGTCTGGTGCTTCGATCGTCCACCGCTCACCTTTTGGCGTCCGCAGTTCAAAATCTGAAGCCTTAGTTCCTTAGTCAAGCTTCGTTTGCTAAGCTTATGGTCGACCGATCTTGACTTGAGTTTCCTTCTTCAATTGATTTCTGATCGTCCGTTGATTGTACATCAACCTCATCGGACGTCCACTCTCCAGTTGAAGAATGTGGTCAAGTTCCTTCGATCGTCCGCGCTTCATCTTCGATTGACCGATCTTGACTTGTTCCAGCTTCGACTCATCTCTGGTCATTCGCTTATTGCACCTCAATCACCTTGGACGTCCACTCTCGAGTGAAACCATCTGTCAAGCTCCTTCGGTCATCCGTCAATCCTTTGGTCGATCGATCTTGACCTTGTACCAGCTTCCACTCATCTCTGGTCATCCGCTGATTGTACATCAATTATCTCGGACGTCCACTCTCAAGTGAAGCCAACTTTCAAGCTCCTTCGGTCGTCCGCCAATTCTTTGGCCGACCGATCTTGACCTTGTATCAACTTCCACTCATATCTGGTCGTCCGCTAATTGCACCTCAATCACCTCGGACGTTCACTCTCAAGTGAAGCCAACTGTCAAGCTACTTCGGTGTCCGCCAATTCTTTAGTCGACCGATCTTGATCTTGTACCACCATCTTCAACATCTCTGGTCGTCCGTCGATTGCACCCAATCTTCCTCGGACTGCCAATTCTTTGGCCGACCGATCTTGACCTTGTATCAACTTCCACTCATATCTGGTCGTCCGCTAATTGCACCTCAATCACCTCGGACGTTCACTCTCAAGTGAAGCCAACTGTCAAGCTACTTCGGTGTCCGCCAATTCTTTAGTCGACCGATCTTGATCTTGTACCACCATCTTCAACATCTCTGGTCGTCCGTCGATTGCACCCAATCTTCCTCGGACGTCCACTCCTGGAGTTGAAGATACATGTCAAGCTCCTTTGGTCGTCGCTGCTCTTGTGATCACCCGACTTGACCTGTGTCATATCCTCTGGCACATCTATGGTCGTCCGCTAATTCTTCCTGAATCCTTCGAGCGTCTACTTCTCTTCATTGTGGATACTTCGGGCGTCTGCTCATTCTAAATTGAGATACTCGAACGTTCGCTCCCTCTTCTGTCAGTGTTTTGGCCGTCCGCGAGATCCTCGGGCGTCCGCCAAACATTCCTCTAAAAAGCTTCGGACGCCGCTCATTTTCAATGATATTCTCGGACGTACTTTCCTCCTTCTGACATTCTTCGGACGTCCTTTAACAACTCGTCAGATTCCTTGGACGTCCACTCTTCTTTTGTCAGATAACTTGGTCGACCGCTGCTTTGCCTTTTCAGTTCTCGGACGACCTTTGTCTCTTCATCGATCATTCGTTCATCCTGCGGTCGTTCGATCTTCAGCTCATCTCAGATCTCACAAACTACTGGACACCCACTTGTCTTCTCACCAGGTACTCTGGACGACCTTTATCTTCATATGAATTCTACATGTTGTCCGCACTTCATTTTCGGTCGACCGATTTTTATCCTGTCATTAGCTTTGGTCGTCCGAATAATATGCCAATCTCAATTATTATGCCATTAATTTTTTAAAATCAATATTTTAGTAAACACATTGTGTGAAAGCCGATTATGGTCATCGCGTTGTTGGGGAGGCGACTAACGTGACAAATTTGACGGCACGATGAAGACGACGACCACACATGCAATTAATGAATTGTTCGTGAAGAATTATAACTTTAAGGGATATACTGGTAAAAGAATAAAGTATTACATAAGATCTTATTCTTTTTAAATATTTTATTATTTTACCAATATACCCTTATTATTTTTAATTTATTAATTATTTTGAAAAAATTAAAAAATTATTGTATGTTCTTTTATCGGCTAATTATAAACACTACAAGAAATTTCATTTTTCTTACCAAAATTTCTGACGGAACATATTCCCTCACAAATATTTCTGAGGGAAAATTGTTCCCGTCAGAATTTCTGAGGGGTACGAATACCCGTCAGAAATTCTGACGGGTGAAGAGACCCGTCAGAAATTTTCTGACGGGTGTTCAGACCCCGTCAGAAATTTTCTGAGGGGTTTTTCTCTCGTCAGAAATTTGACGGGTGACTGGACCCGTCAGAAAATTTCTGACGGGTTATTATGCCCGTCAGAAATTTTCTGACGGGTCTCTTCGCCCGTCAGAAAATTTCTGACGGGTTACTCGACCCGTCAGAAACTTTCTGATGGGTATACAAACCCGTTAGAAAATTTGTTTTCCCCCATTTTTCCCCCTACTTTTTCCCCATTTTTTTTTATCTTTTCCCCTATTTTGGTTTTTCCCACTTCCTCTTCTCATTTTTTCCCTCCTCCATTCTTCCTCTCCTCTCCATTCTTCCTCTCCCTCCTCATTCTTCTTCTTCTCTTCCGGCCAACCTCCCTCCTTCTCCTTCTTCTTCTCATCCGGCCGGTCTCCCTCCTCCTTCTCATGTGGCCCGCGGCGACGACATCGACCACGCAAGAGTTCTTCTTCTCATCCGGCCGGCCTCTCTCCTCCTTCCGGCCGGATCCCTCCTTCGGCCCGCGGCGACGAACAATCGCGCGTGGCCGGATCCGGCCCTNCGCGCGGGGCAGATCCGGATTTGCGCGCCCAGATCTGTAATTTTTTAATTATTTATAATCATGTGTAATTTTTTTTATATTTTTCTGTAATTTCCTTGTAATATTTTTGTAATTGTATGTAATTCTTTTGTAATATTTTGTAATCTTGTGTAATCTTTTTATAATATTCTATAATTTTTTTGTAATATTTGTGTAATTATATTTAATTTTTTACATAATATATTTTTATAGAATATATAAAATATTACATTGTGCAAAAGTAATACTGTGAGAAAAGAGGGCGGGCGCCCGCCCTCTATGAGAAATATGTAGTACATTTTAATTATTATAATTTTTTTGTAAAATTATTATTTTTTAAAATTTTTTTAATGATTTCTGACGGAATCTTTCGTCCCCTCAAAAATTCTGAGGGGCATTCGGCCCCTCAGAATTTCTGAGGGTTTCCACGGCCCGTCAGAATTCCTGACGGACCGTAAACCCTCAAAAATTCTGACGGACAATTTGCCCGTCAGAAAATAATTACCAACGAGTTTTTTTTACAATTAAATTTGGACGGAAATTCCGTCAGAAACGTCATTTCTGACGGATTTTCCCTCAAATTCCATTAGAAAATTCGTCAGAATAATCTGATTTTCTTGTAGTGAAAGATAGTAAGGCTTGATATTTAAAAAATAATTATGAGATGAATAATTGACTTTTTAAGAATACATTATTTTGCTAAATAGGTATACTTATTATTATTTAAGTTACAAATAATAATCCAATCAGACTACAACGGTTGAGATCATATCAAACGTTGTGATGACAGAAGCATGATATTAACGTTATACATTGACTCATTATTTAGGTCAAAACTCTATCCTTTATTTTGCCTTTTTTCTTTTTTTTGGTTAAATAAAACTCCATCCTTTCTTGTTGATGTCACCATGTTGCCTTGTTTTCTATTGGAAAAGTCTTTGACCGTCCAAGCGAAAATAGTTTTTTGATAATTAGGTAGACTTATCACAATTTGAGACAATTATATAGTGTGACATATATGAAAAGCACATTTTGTTTCTTTTAGTTATTCTTTTAATTTTTATAAATTTATTTATGTTTCCAAGTTTTTTCTTTTACATTTTTATTGTGATTTTGAAGTGACTTCCTTGTGGTCAAAGAGTTAAAAAAACTTCACGAGGCGTCTTGATAAAATTATAAATCTTTGGTTCTTCAATTTTATTTTTAGTGATGGGATAAATTGCATATGATGATTATTCCAGAGGTGAAATTAGTGTCGGTCGAATAATGTTGTAAATAAAAAGTTGTTCGACATTTTTTGGATGACCTTTCTAAATTGAAAGAGTATCATTTTTTTGGAAACCCCAGTACTTTTACAAATTTAATAAATTTATAAACACAATAATATGATGTTTTTAGTCTATTAATTAAGTTGATGTCGTTATATTTTTTAATATCACATGCAATGCATAGTTTGTGAAACTATGTTAATAATTATTTACATTCTTTATGTTAATTGAATAATTTTGTACAAGTAACTAAAAGCATTCAAATTTTGAATAATATATATAATACTTATAGTCATATATGACTAAAAAAATTCTCATTAAAAAAAAATAAATTTATCCTTTTTTTGGAATGAAAAATCTAAATTCTTTTATCGAATTAGTTATTTTCATTGAACATCTACTGGTGATGGTTGATTGTTTTGGCCAAAACAATCTCAAAGACCTTAATAATTTTATTTGTTATTATCATGTTTTTTTTTGTATGATATGATTTAAAATATAACGGTTATATATCGTTATGAGATGTTATATATGAATTTCTGTATTTGGATGGATCTCCCCAAAGACAAAACGATATTTAATTAGAAATATTGCAGAAGCCCTTTGAGAGAAAATAATTTACTTCTTAAGATGTACAAAAAATAAACAGTATCTTTATTGTTCTTTAGGGTTTCGAAACACAGACAAAACCAAACACATCTTCTACAAATAATATCTTCTACGAAAACAAAAAGAAAAAAAAATCAAAGTTAAACTCGAACAAAGTTTTGAGCGTGACGAGTAAGCGTGTTGACTCCCTAACTACAAAATAGGCCTATAACGTAAAGGCTAAAATCCAAATTATGTATGTCTCCGTGGCAGACCAGACAGGTATATAAAGATAAACGAGTGTGTTTCGTCAAGCTTTCACTGAAAGCTTGATTTAAATAAATATTACTTTTTTATCAACTTTGAGTAAAAAATTAGTAATATGTAGAAAAATACATAAATTAACTTTAAATTATTAGCTAACTTTTACATAAAGTAAAAAAAAGTTATCAAACACGAGAAGAAAAAAGTTATGGAAAACATGTGTTCCCGACAATATCAAACGCATCCTATATTTATCTCTAGACGCATGGTACACTTGTTACATGCTCCTAAGCTATTTACCAACTCAGACAAAAATCCACATTTTTTTTTGCTTTTTTTTTCTAGAAAGAAAACTAATCCAATTCGAGATCCTAAACCTTGCCCGATGGTTTCTCGGTGGTCCTTTATTTTGTCGGAGCTTTAATAGCTCTATATTATCTCCTCTATCGGAAGATTCAACTAAAATAAATAAATAAATAAAGAAATAAAAGAGACAAGAGCCCATGAGTTGCCTAGTCCTGTTAGGAAATCGTAAAAGATCTCTTTATTAGCAATATGATTAATTGACTCGCAAGAAACATATCTAAATGATACAGAATCAAAATTTATGAAAATTAATCGACGGTAATAATATGACATAAAAATCAAGCTTCATTCTTGTTACTCACACGCGTTTATAGTCTTGATTTTGTTAAAATAGTTATGCTATCAATAATCTTAAAAGTGAGTCGCTGACAACTTTGATCTAACCCAAAATTCAACATGTGAATAACTAAAGAGTCATGTTTGAGCATAGGAACTAGGCCAGAACTTGGGTCTGCTTCTCACTGGTTCCGCCAAACGATGTGACGTCTGACGGAACCAGTGTGGGATTCTATGCACCTGAACTTGGGGTCACGTGACCCCAAGTTCAGGTGTTTTAGTTCTTGTTGGTGTTTTACTTCTTGTCATTGACAAGAACCAATTGGTTCATGCAAACTGCAGGAAGGCTTTTTTTTTATGTGACGTTTTTATTTTACTTTTTACTTTTTGAAAAGATGCATGGTTTACGATCGTCTGGTTCATTGATCTCCAGATCAATGGGCGCCCGCGCGCTCGACCAACGGTCGTCCGCTCCATTGATCTCTCGATCAATGGACGCCCGCGCGCTCGACCAACGGTCATCCGCTCCATTGATCTCTCGATCAATGGACGCCCGCGTGCTAGACCAACTTTCGTCTGTTCCATTGATCTCTCGATCAATGGACGTCCGCACGTGTCATGACGGTCGTCCGTTCCATTGATCTCTCGATCAATGGACGTTTGCGCGAATATTGTTTATGTATGTACAATATAAAAGGGAAGAAAATTGGAGTTAGTTAAAAACACTTCTTTATTTTACTTATTTAACTTTTCACTATTTTATATTATTTTGCTTAAATTATAATTATATTTAATTAATTATTTTATTATATTATACATATTATTTAATTTATATCTTTTATTTAAATTATTAAAAAACATTTTATTATATTATCTTAAATATATTATATTAAAATAATTTATTATTATTACTTTTTTATTCAATTAAATTTATTATCTTCATTAAAAAAATAATGGTTCTCATCGATTTCACCAATTTTATCCAAACACCCATTAAAATTAATCTATCAAATCAACTTTTTAGTTTTCATCATTACTTTTTAGTTCATTCAAACACTCATAGAATCAATCTATCAAATCAATAAGTTCTTTGAACTACATAGAACTTAAGTTCTCGGATCCAAACGGCACCAAGAAGAAAATTAATTTTTAATATGAGTAATATCGAGGTTTGAACTCAGGACGTCTTGTAACGATACCATACTAAATTTAATGTTCTATCAATAATTCTAAAAGTTTAATTTAATAGAAAGAATAACATCTGTATATTTATATTTTTAACAAATTTTCATACTCAATCTTTTGTCATATTTTTCGTTTAATTAAATTTAGTTAGCAAACAATGTTCTCTTAGATTGACTAGTAGTCTCGATTTTACTAATTTAATTAAAATTTATTTTTTTCCTAATATATTAATATACCATTTCATAAAAATATAATTATGATTTTAATAAATGTGTATTTCTATCATATTTTTTATTTTTTAAATTATTAAATTTAAAATATATGATTAAAAATAATTTATTTGAAATTCAATCATAAATTTCGAATTCAAGGCGTATTAATTGTTGTCTTGCGGCAACAAACTTTTGCTTCCATAATTAAATTATTGTCTTGGGCAACAAGAATATGCAAATCTAAATCGAATTTTAAATGACAAATCCAACTACCAATAAAGAACCCGGTACAGACTGACATGAAGAGGACCCACATAAGATGACCTCCTACATGAACGACTCCCAGACAACAAACATTCTAGAATAGCGTACGACCTGGTGAGGTTAGCCATGGGTTTTCATTCAAACTCTACCCTGTCATCAGACGGAGCTAAGAAAATATTTCGGAAAATATAATCAAGTTAGTTAATACAGATAACGCGGTTCTTTATCTCGAATCGATTCGAAAGTTAATAGCTTTAAATTTGAGCTTTAGAATTTTTAATTTGGTTAAAATTTATCTTCACCGTATTAGTCCAAAAACTCAATTAATCGGGTGCTAATAATTTTGCATATTAATGAAGTTCTACTTATAAATTATTTTTTAAAAAATATAACACATATTTAAAAATAATAAAAATATAATCCAAATAATAAAATTAAATGTCATTTTATAACTTATAACTCGTAATTAATATTGAATATATATATAGGTTTAATATATTTACTAAATACTTGACAATATTGTGCATTTTAATCATCTGATACATAATTAATAAAAAAATTAAAATTTATAAAATCAATAATTTATTTATATTAAAATAATTAAGATGTATTTAACATCTTTAGTAAATATGGAAATGTTAGTAGGTACACTATATATATATAAAAGTAAAAAAATCACAAAATTTTTTTTTGCATATGACATGATCAAAATGCAATAAAATGAATTTATTGAAAAGAAATATAATAAACAAGTTATTAATCTAATTCTAGCGCGAATTTGTGGATAAAAAAATTATGCCTATACAGAATGTGTGCATCCATTCTTTATTAAATCTTATCGTAAGGGATACAATAAGTTAGGAATAAGCGAAAAAGTGAACAAATGAGATCAGATGTTAAGTAGGCAGCTGGAGAGAGAAGATACCGAGTCAAGTATCAGAGAACACATCGTTTTCTGAAGCGATCCAATTAAAGCTGCCTAGAAACGATCAGACGAAGAAGATGGCGGGAATTGGCTCAAATGCATCCACAGCGATGCCATGGCGTCCTCTTCGTCTTCCTCTGGAGTGTAAGATAAAGGAGGACGAGGAGGAAGAGTTGAATCCGGAGCTTGAGCAGGCGATGGTGCAAACATAGAACACGAAGAGGATGATGAGGGAGTGACCAAAGATTGAACAGATGGCGACGCTGCAGCGAAATGAGGAGCTTCTGGAGTTGTCGTGTGCAGCATCTGATCGAAAACAGTAGCTGGGGTCATCCTCTGGTTCGCAGCGTCTCCAGGAAGCAGCCTCGAACCAGTGTCGGATGATTGATTCCTACTGAACGGATGGGACTCCAGGAGAGGACCAAGGTGAGTAGTAACAGACTCTGATTGGCGCGCCGCCGGAGCCGTGGCCGGCGGCGTTCGGATTCGGGCGTCCTCTGGGAAGTTGAGCTTGGCCCTGTTTCCCCTGAAATGGATGGCGGCCTCGTCGTAGGCCCGCGCCGCGGCCTCGGCGGTGTCGAAGGTGCCGAGCCAGACGCGGGCGGCCTTTTGCGGGTCTCTTATCTCCGCAGCCCACTTGCCCCACGGCCGCCGCCGCACTCCTCTGTACTTTGTTCTCTGCTCCGTTTCCGTGACGGCGGCGAAGGAAGAAGGCCGGCCATCCCCTCGTCCTCCTGATGGCGCTGCAACAGTTGCGAGTTCCAACACGCGAACCAGAACAAAACGAATCGAATAATTGTATACTCTTGTTAAAAAAAAAGCTTCTTTTTGTAGGAACAGAAGACAAGAAGCTTAAAAGAATGTGAAGGTCACCTGCCATTGTAGACGATGATGGAGACCTCGCCCTTAAAACCTTCGACGCGGCCTCCTGCTCCGCTCCTTCGNCGCTCCGAGAACGAGGCCCTCGCCGTCGCCGCCGCCGCAGTCTGCGTCGACGGCCCGGCCGGTCCTCGCTGGCCTCTTGCCGCCGTCTGTGGCTGCTGGATATTCTTGTGGTGCTCGCCGGAATCCTCCCTCTCCTCCTCGTCGTCGTCGTCGTCAAAGTTCGCCACCTTTCTAGAATCACATGCACACCTCAGTTACGACCGAGAGAAGTCTTCATCTATCAATCATAAAGCTTCAAAGTTCAAACCATTTGGAATCGTGAGAAGTGCGTGCATGGTATATATATAAATACGTATAAGAATGACTCACAGAAATGGGAATAAGCTAAAAAAAAGTGGGTACGAAATGCATCTGAGTCGATTCAAACGTGACAACGCCGCCGCCTTAAGAGCAGTATACAAAGTCTTCGTTGATACGTCAAGAACAAATCCAAGTATAACATATATATGCATTCCTTTTTTTTCTATTATTTCATGGGAATCCAATTTGGCTTCCGCTTTAAGGAAGTATTAATTATTTCAATTTTATAATAAAATAATAGTAACAATAATGAAAAAAAATTCGTCGCATAAGAAAATTTTAATTAAATAATATTACAAGAAAAAAAATCGTTAAAAATATTGTGCGTCAATTCGAATCGATAGCAAAGAAGAGAAGGGCGTTCATACGGGGTAGTAGTTTGACCACCGTAGGGATTTTAAATGGGCGGTAGGGAGGAAAAAATAAATTAAATGGACGGTCGGATAAGGACTCGGAGGCGAGTGTTATGTGTGTGTTTCCGATTCTTGGGAGCATCAGCGACAAAATGGAGGTTCACTTTGCACCGAAATGGAGAACAAAAAAAAAAGAGGGAAGGTTCAATGTTGGCCTTTCCGGTGCCGACATGGCTTAGAACAAGGACGGTACATAGTTTGCAAAACATTCGGCACCATGTTTTTTTTTGTTTATTGTGGATGCTGTAAAATATATTGTGATAAAAAAAATAAAGATGCACTTTATTTTAAGTAAAAATAAATAGGAAACGCTGTTACGTATTTTTTTAATTATAGAATATTAAATTTTCTTTTTTTAATTTATTTTATTTATTATAAATTTAATATTCTATGATGAAGAAGGTGAATAACATGATGTTTTTTATTTAGATAAGGAGCACTTTCATAAAACAATATTTTTATTAAATTTTTTTATGTTTCTATACATTGAGAAAAAAAGTTTTTAAATTTAAAATTATTATTTTGTTTATACTGCCGGTGCGCGAATATCAATTTGAACTTTTCTTTTTCTTCCCGGATCACAATCAATTTTGATCAGTGATGGCGTCCATTTGATGTTTGGTGGGTCGCTTAACACGCATCACGTAATCCTTTTTTGTTAACTTAACACGCATGTGTTGTCAAATCTCGGGTGGTGTTGATCTTGGTTTCATTTGATGGATAGTTAAATTTATAAATTAGTTTTAATAATAATTGGATGAATAATGATGAAAATAAAAAAAATGATAATTTGTTTTTTGAATAAAATGTTAGAATCGATGTTTTTTTTAATAAGTAATATATTAAATTTAAATATTATTATACTTATTTATTTATTTAAAATAATATTTTTAAATAAATAATAAAATGATAAATAATCTCATATTATTTTTTAATAATAATTGTAGTGCGATAACGTAATTATGGATTAACTTAAACTTAAATTAAAGTTAATTTACAAAAATAATAAATAAGAAAACATTAAATTGTGACAAAGAGTTTAATGATGACATATTTGAATACGTACTCTAATCATTAGATTTGAAATCTATTATTTCTATTTAAAATTTTTATTTTTTTATTTTTTTTTAATCGTAAATTTTAAATCTAAGGGTTTAACATATATGTACATTATTATTAAATTCTTATGATAAAATAATTTAGAATATAAAACAATGAGTTAAATAATTCTATAATTATGTTAATTTAAAATTAGAATGATAATTTAATTCTATTATGTTAAATTTAAATTAAAAGAGTTGAAAAATAAAGAAAGAGAGAAAAAGGAGAGGAGGCAGAGTGAGTGAGAGAGAGTGGACCACATGATAAAAAAAATGGTGGTTCGATTCTTGCTTTTTTTGGAATCGGAAAGTGAGAATCCGACACGTGACCTCATAATTTTATGGACAAATTTATCAGAAGCACAGATAAAAAATACCAAGAATTTACTCTTCAATCGAATTTAATAGGTTGTGGTCGAGACCAAATTTAGTTTTTTCATTAGATTTAAACTTTTTTTACTATTTTAATAAATTTAAAACTTACATATATTTTTTAAAAATAATTCACTAAAATACAAATAATAACAATAATAAATATTGAAATTCTTCAATAATTTTAGTAATAATAATAATAATAATTAATCAAATGAATTGATTATCAAATTATAATTATCTTAACTTAATATTTAATTCATTTTTTTAGTCGAGTGAAGTTTTAAATGAACTTAATTCAGACCGTTATGATCTAAGATTTAAATCATTTCAATTGAGATAATTTTAATAAACCGTCTTAAATATGTTGCAACTTCGTCATTTAATTATCTCAAATTTTATAATTATCTCAAATTTGGGACAATTATAAATGTATTTGAGATAATTTTGATCGTTTTATATTTTTTATTATTGTGAAGTTCAACTAATAACTCAGTCGAATCGAATTCATAGTCACGAATTATTCTAATATCATTGATTTTTTTTATATTGGCGCTCGCGGTCAACCAAAGAATAAGTTATAGAATTGATTAGGGTTACTAGCATTGGATTTTGGATATATTTGAGGAAAGAGCTCCATTTGATGTACGGGAAAAAAAGATTTTGGATAAATTTGATTATGATGGAAGGAAATGTTCTTTCTTGATTGGTTTTGACTGGGACTCGCTCCGGAGTTCTCCTGTTTTTGAGTGAAACAATAACTTGAACTTTAAGCTTCTCCTGTGAACATAATTTATTTGTCGACTAGTTATTTCGTCACATACGGCTATCAACAATTCGC
>LTAE01000610.1:31787-48320 GCA_001647135.1 Pontederia paniculata
ACTCCTTCTCATCAAAGCTTATACAAATTTGATTTTATATTCTGAAAAGGTTAAAACACTATATAATTCGACCGCTTATCAGTGAAAAATATTTCAGCAACGTGCCTCGACTTTATACATAAGTAAATAATAGTATAGTTTAAAAGATAAAATAAGATAATGTTAATAATGTCTTGAATTTTAATCTAGTGTTCAATTCTACATATGTCCCTCAGTGCATTACAATCGTTCGAATAATTGGGACAACGAAGTCGCCCGTCCTATATGGGGGTCTCGCTGCTCGGTCAGCGAGCCTGAGGGGGTTAGGGGAATCCAAGGAAATTCCCTACGGGGCTCGGGAGCTGAGCCCTCGAAACTTAGACAACTCTAGTGTTCTGTTTTTTATTTTCTATTGGGAGTCCTTATATAATCTTCATAGGATTTTGATTATTCAGTCTCTTGTAATCATCTATTATTTCTCTATCAAAAAAATTCTTAGTCGTCCCCCGAGGACGTAGCTAGTTAAGGATGAACCTCGTAAATCTCGTTTCTTCTTCTGTGTGTGCTCTTGTCTCTCTCTTGTTTCATATCCGCAACAGATAGACAAAAAAAATTAAAAAAATGTTATAAAAATAAATTATATGCTAATAAACATCAATCCTTCATTTATAAAAAAAATAAATGCAGCCTTTTTATTTCCAATAATTAATAGATGAGTTATAGCTCCAAAGTCCCAACACTCATTTTTTTATCCAATACTAATGACTCTTTTCAAAGTAAATAATTAGATAGAAAATAGCAGATTTAATATTGCGTGAGGCGGCAACCTTTCATCAAAATTCCATGCGCCCTTACACTGTTACAGTTAACTGCAAGAAGATGACTACCAACAGCACAGCCTTGCAGATGACCGTCCATGGAATCCCATACCTTCCCTTCCCCAGCAGCCCCTTCACGAATGGCCAGAAGCAGAGCACCAGATACCCACTGCACACGAGCTCCCCCACCCCTGCACTCGCTCCTCCAAGGCCATCTGTTGCTGCACCGCACAGCCGCAGCGAGCCGACGACGAGCGCCACCAGGTTCACGAGCGTGACGGCCGTGCCGAGCACGAACACCGGAGAGGAATCGAAGGTGAAGCGACTTGGGTCCCCGGTCACCTCGTCTCCGTCGGGCTTGTCCTTCCGGGTGACCTCGAAGACGGTTGCCGAGACGCCCAGTGACTTGAGCATAGCGCTGAAGAAGCCCAGGAGCCATGAGGTTATCGCGACGATCCTCTGCATCCTTTCGTTGTTCCACCATGTACGTAGGGAGAGGCCACACCGGAGGTAGTCTACGAGCGTGTACATGTTGTAGAGGGTAAACAGAGCCAAAGGGATTATAAAAGATGGTTCTGATGCCTGTAAGAGAAAAAAAAAGAAGTATTGATGAGCAATACAATGATTACTGGAAAACGTTGTTGTTTGCATGCTCATTGATGAACAAATGGTAAGTATTGATGAGCAATACAATGATTACTGGAAAACGTTGTTGTTTGCATGCTCATTGATGAACAAATGGTCACCTTCGGCAGGAAAGAAACGCCGGCAATGAGAGAATAAGCGGGGAGGAGAGCGTAGCAGAGCTCCACAATGGAGCGCATAGACCACACGAGCATGACCAAATAGGCTAAGCACTGCCGGAACTCGAGCTTCTTAGTGATGGTGCAGAGCACAGGGTTGCTGCCATTGAGAAGTATTTCGTGAAGGCCTGTCCCCCACCTCTTGTACTGCGTCAAACACGCAGGGCCTCCTGTCGGCGCGCCCCCGAGGAAGGCAGGCGGTTCAGGCTTCATCTGCGCTGACTTCCACCCCATGGAGTGGATCCTGATGCTGGTGTGAATGTCTTCGGTCACTGATCCGTATGCCCACCCTACCTGTGCATATATCCAGCAAGATAAAGCTTCAAAGCATCCTTTCAATTAAGTTTGCATGTGGCCAGTTAGTTCCACTAGTGAAACTCAAAACGAAAGCAAGTACTTACTTCCTTCCCCCAGCAAGTATTGTGTTCATAGTCACACGAAGCTACGTGTTTTGCTGCATTTATTCTACTGTTTAGATCGACATGCACTTCTGTTCTGTCTTCTGAAATTGTTTCAGTAGCTGATAAAGTCAATTCTTTTGAGCTCCCATATATTCTATCCAGCTCTTCATGAGATAAACTAGCTGTTCAATGACAGAAGAGCAGCCAAAATCCTCAGAAGCAAGGAAAAAAACAGGAACTGTTATTGTGACTTGAAATATTATACCCTGTACTCAAAATTGAAAAAAAAAATTAAGAAAAAAAAGGGAATCTGTGGCGGTAGCGGAGGACTTGGGCCGTTAGGCCCAAGCTCGTAGCCCGACACTGATTCCCATGGGGGGTGCGGGGGGCGAAGCCCCCCGCGGTATGGACCCTTATAAATATGGGTTAGGGTTTTATGATGTACTCTCTTCTTCTGACATAGTGAAAACTCTTTGGTGGCGGCCTCCTTTGCCCGTGGATGTTTCCCTCTTGTTCACATTGATCAAGAGGGTTTTACCACGTTAAAAATCTGTGTGTCAATCTTTCTTTCTCGTTCGTTGTTTTGATTCTTGGTCGATCTCTCGCCTTATATATTCCCAACAGGAACTAATAACATGATCAGCGCGCATTGATTCTTTTGTGCAGATAAGCTTAAAAAGACTGTGCATCAGAAAGATCAGATGACAATGATTTAGTATATGTTTATAGTTAGTTACAAGGTACTCAGTGTGCACAGTCTCACCATGTTTACAGGATCCTGAAGCCTTTGGCTCTGACCCATATATAACCTTCCGGCGATGAAAGCATCCAGATCCTATGTAGAAAGGTCCTTGAATTCCATTTGAGCCTGTGCCAGTTTTCTGAAAGCAAACAGAAGGAAATCAGCTAACAAGAATAAACAGTGAACTGACCACAAGGATCTTGTTGGGAATCACACAAAGTTTGAAGGACAAGAATCGCCACCACCTTTAAGAATACTACTAATTGGTTTCCGAAAGGGTCGTCTTTGAGTCCTCGGAACTGCTGGGGAGCTTGAACAAATCCGCTGAGCACTTCGTCCTCAAATCCAAGGAGGAGGCACATTCCATGGAGGACAACCTCCGGGTTGTTCGCAAAGGCGTCGCAGTCCACATTGAGCATAATTGGAGCATTTGTCATCACTCCTGATACCCTGGTCTGTTCATTGCAAGCAAAATTTTGTCTGGTAAAATTTACTACCATCTTACTGATCTAATGGTACTTTAAACACAATGCTTATTCTGTTCTATAGTCTGTTACAGTACCTATGCCTTTATAAGTATGCAATTACGATATCTAAATTTGCAAATATTACATACCAGAACATTCATGGCTCCAGCTTTAAAATTGTGAGGTATCTTTGGCCTCTTCTCCCTTGCCACATAATTGTGAGGTATCATAGCCATCCGGGGCTTCCTTTTTGTTAGACCATATGACCTTCATGTCACAAAAACACATAGATTACTCAATATAATAATACTACTGTTAGAAGTTGAATTGTTTTGTTGTGATACGTACCTTAACTATTGATTCATGATTTCCCCGTTGGACATTTGCGAACTCGGCAAACTCCTGATAATTCATGCGACGAGCAACATGTTCACTGGCATTTTCTATTTTTTTACACAGTTCTTCATACTTATTCTGGATACAAAAAGGTGTAAGAGCAAGGCATATATCACTAAGTTATTCAAGGAAAAAAAAAGATATATGAACAGCAAACTTCTCTTGCATTATTAGTGATTTGAGATCCACCTTAATGTTTGTCCACTCTTCAATGAATTCTCTCGGATCCATTTGATTGTTCAGGCTCACTGGAAAAGTAGACGAAAGGAGCTCTGGTTTGCACACAATACTTCTTGCAGAATGGTACCCACGACAGAGCGAACTTTGAAGTTTCTACCAGGGAGAAGAAGGTGATGGGTGATCCTGCATCATCTGATACGTAGCACGCGAGCTTGTCGACGGGGTACTCGGTTGCAAGCAACGAGAGCACAGTGTTCATGGTGATGATTGAAGGCTCTAAAACGGGGTCTGCTGTGGTGACGAACATGTCCACAGCTGGAAGATCATGAACCCTGAACAATTGAAGCATCAGAAACAACATGAACTGCAGTTCCTGCTCAGTTGAAGCATCCAAAATTAAGCAAATCATCTGCCTTTTCTTCGTACTACCTCTTGGAGAGGTGTTCTGTTGGACTCTCCAAGTTGCCGCCAACTTTTCACTTTAATTCTTCAGAAATTGGCGAAGGAATACTGTAGCAATTTCACTGTGCGGCCCACTGCTGCCGCAGCCCACTGAACTCGCGCGTCGAGACGCCACCTCGTCGACTCCGCCAGCAGAAAATATAAAGACTCTCGACTATTTTTCTCTCTCCAGTTATCTCACTTGTTCTCCTCTTGTGTTGCAGGTTGTAGGGTTCCGGTGATCCTCCTCACGTTGTTGCCGCTGTTAATC
This sequence comes from Pontederia paniculata, assembly GCA_001647135.1. Classification (NCBI taxonomy): domain Eukaryota; kingdom Viridiplantae; phylum Streptophyta; class Magnoliopsida; order Commelinales; family Pontederiaceae; genus Pontederia; species Pontederia paniculata. Next base: position 36,286 of record LTAE01000610.1, read on the forward strand.
CGCCGACGTGATCCGCCGACAATACTCGCCTGTGGTTGCCGCCGTTCGTCAAGATCTACAAGCTCGAAAAGAAGATGGTTGCGGAAGAACTAAGCAAATGAAGAAGTGGATAAAGAAAGGCGCATGGAAAGGTGAAAGGGATTCGAGCTTCCGACGGCTCCGAAGGTTTTATTCCAGAAAAATACTTAGATAAGTTTTTATTACATGACTTCTTTCTATTTATATCACCCTTGTCTTCGATTGGTTTTGCTTCCCCTCTCTTCGGTTTTCTCCTTCCTTTTTGGTCCCTTTTTGCCTCGATTTATTTCTTCGCCTGCTTCACACGTTTTCCACTTTCTCTTCTTCTTCTTCGTCCGCTTCGCACGCTTTCAACTTTTCTTCTTCGCTTGCTTTCCGCTTCTCTTCTTCTTCTTCTTTTACATCTCAAAGTCTTTAAAATGTTCTGGTTTTCTTCTCACTCTTCTCCTTCTGTCTCTGTCGTCGATTTCTTCTCCCTCTTTACTGTCTTTCTCTGCTTTTCCTCTTCCGTTATCTTCTGCTTCCACTTCCGTTCTACTGTTTTCCACTGCTTCTGTTTTTGTTTCACTGTTTTCCACTGGACTGTTATCTTTTGCTTCTATTTCTACTGACTCCATCTCTATGCTTCCAGGAATTACTGTTTCTGTTTCCACTGGATTTACTTCTGAGCAACTTTGAGGTATAACAATTTCCCCCTCGCTTAAACTTTCCACATCGTCCTCGATGTTAAAATTAGGAAACTTTTCCCGTATGTACTGTAAATCCTCCCATGTAGCATCACTAGGATCTCTTCCGTCCCATTGTATAAGGACTTGGGTTATCGGATGACCAAGTCGTTCTATAACCCTACAAGAAATAATAGCAGTAGGAGAAAGTAAGATGTCCTGCTCTGGCCTCACTGGCAGCAAGGACTCTGAAATCTCATGTTGACCAAAAGCTCGTTTTAGCTTAGAATTATGAAACACCGGATGTACCTTAACTCCTTCCGGTAAAATTAGTTCATAGGCAACTGAACCAATTCGTTGTTTAATCTCATAAGGACCATAATATTTTGGAGACAACTTATGTAGATTCTGACCTGCCAAAGTCAGCTGTTTGTAAGGTTGGAGCTTCACAAATACCCGATCTCCAACTGAGAACTCTCTGTCTGTTCTGTGTAGATCAGATAAAGTTTTCATTCTCTGTTGAGCTTTGTGTAAGTTCAATTGTAATAACTGTAGGACTTCATATCCTTGTCTAACAATTCCATCTCCAGAGCCTCAACTTGTGTCTGTCCTCGTATGTAGCTAGGTATAGTAGGAGGTTTTCGACCGTAAACGACCTCAAAAGGGGTCAATTTTATTCCAGTATGAACAGATGTATTGAAAGAGTACTCTGCCCAAGGCAGATACTTGTACCAATTACTTGGTCAGTGCATCGCAAAGCATCTCAGATATTGTTGCATGCATCGATTCATTACCTCTGTTTGTCCATCCGTCTGTGGAAGATAGGCTGAGCTCATCTTTAGTTTAGTGTCACTTAGTTGAAATAGTTCCCTCCAAAATGCACTAAGGAAGATAGTATCTCTGTCTGATACTATTGTCCTGGGCATTCCATGTAGTTTTACCACCATATCAACGAACAACTTGGCCACCTTTAATGCAGTATAGTGTGTAGATAAAGCTCCAAAATGACAATACTTTGACAGTCGATCGACCACCACTAGGACCACCGTAAATCCATTAGAAGTTGGTAGAGAAGTTACAAAATCCATAGAAATGTCCTCCCATATTCTGTCAGGAATAGGCAGAGGTTGCAATAACCCCAAAGGTGGTGTAGTGCAATATTTAACTTGTTGGCACACTTGACAATTTCTTACAAACTCTTCAACCATAGCTTTCATTCCGGCCCACACAAACTCTGAGCTGATTCGCTTATAGGTTTTAAGGAAACCTAGATGACCACCAATAGGTGTTTCATGGAACTCTTTTAATAAGATTGGAATTAGAGGCGATGTAGGTATGAGGAACAATCGATGATGCTGATAGAGCAATCCATTTATAACTTCCATTCCTTTTGGAGCTCCTTGCCCACTGATACTTTGTCCATCAAAGCTTGTAATTGTTCATTAGAGTTGTACTCCCTTTTAAGTAGGTCTATGACATTGAATATAGGCATAGAAATTCCACAGAACATAGCTTCAGTAACTTCCTGCCTCGATAGAGCATCAGCAACCCTGTTATCATTACCAGGTTTATAAGTAATAGAGAAGTCATAGCCCATCAATTTGACAACATATTGATGTTGTTCTAGGGTTTGTATAACTTGGGTTAGGATTTCCTTCAAACTCTTGTGATCTGTTCGGATAGTAAAATGATGGCCCAATAAATATTGTCTCCACTTCCTCACAGATTCTACAATAGCAAACAGCTCTCTGACATAAACTGAAGCCTTTTGCATGGTAGGTGTCAACTTCTTGCTGAAAAAACAAATAGGATGAATTCCCTGTAATAACACAGCACCTATCCCACTTCCAGATGCATCCGTCTCTACCACAAATTCTTTAGAAAAATCCGGTAGTTGTAATATAGGAGTTGTACTCATGGCAGTTTTCAAGTCTTCAAATGCCTTTCTAGCAACTTCTGTCCATTTAAATGAATCCTTCTTGAGTAAATCAGTCAATGGACTAACAATGTTAGCATAACCTTTAAAAAATTCGGTAGTAACCCGTAAGACCCAAAAAAGCTCTTAGTTGTTTAAGGTTATGAGGAATTTTCCATTCCTTAATTGCCTCACCTTTAGACTCATCAGGTCCCACTCCATTACGAGAAACAATATGTCCCAGATATTCAATTTGAGTTTGAGCAAAACTGCACTTACTCTTTTTCACATAGAACTTATGGTCTTGTAAACATTGCAGTGCTATTTCCAAATGTTTCCAATGTGTCTGTAGGTCCTGACTGTAAACTAGGATATCATCGAAGAAAACTATAATAAACTTTCTGAGATGTGCATCAAACAACCTGTTCATTATAGCCTGAAAAGTTGAAGGTGCATTTGTAAGCCCAAATGGCATCACTAGGAACTCGTAGTGTCCCTCATGAGTTCTAAAGGCAGTTTTATGGATGTCTTTAGGACTCATTCTAATTTGATGATACCCTACTCTTAGGTCCAACTTTGAGAAGTAGGCAGCCCCATGTAATTCGTCAAATAATTCATCAATTGTCGGTATAGGAAACTTGTCCTTCACAGTAATATTGTTTAAGGCTCTGTAATCCACACAGAATCGCCAAGTTCCATCCTTTTTTTTAACCAACAGTACTGGACTTGAAAAAGGACTGGAACTATATTGGATAATTCCTTGCTCCATCATTTCCTTGACCAATTTCTCCATTTCATTTTTTTGAAAATGTGGATAACGATACGGTCGAACATTGACGGGTTTGCTTTCATCCAGCAAATGTACACAATGTTGTACATCTCTGAGTGGAGGCAGCTCGGTCGGACTTTTGAATACTTCTTCATGTTTCTCCAGAATTTGTTCTAGCTGTAGTCTTCCTTTACTTTCTTCTAGTGGAACTTGGTTTGTTTTAGTCTCAATTCTGTAGTATCCCATTACTTCATCTACCCGGACCATTTTCTTCAATTGCTGGTAGGTAACTTGTTGGGGTTTAATAGATAAGTTTCCTTGTAACTATACTTTCTGACCTTTCCACTGGAAATCCATTGATAATCGATTATAATCGACTGTAATAGGACCCAATTTCTGCATCCATTGAACTCCCAAAACCAAGTTCACCCCTTCAATGGGCAAAACATAGAAGTCATCTGTGAAGTCAATGTGTTGCATCACAAAGTTTAACTGGGGGCAAACTCCTTCACATTTCAATTTTTCTCCATTTCCGATCATAACACTAAATTTAGTGATTGGATTGATGGCTAATTCCAATTTCCTGACAGCTCTTTCTTGAATGAAATTATGTGTTGAACCACTGTCTACCATAACAGTTACTTCTCTTCCTTGAATCTGTTCTGTAAGCCTTAAAGTCTGTGGAAGCACCACCCTTGATAATGCATGAAAGCTGATTTCTATCGACTCAGATTCACTATCTCTCTCTTCAATATCTTCTGTTTCATTGTCCGTGCCCAACATTAGTAAATGGCTAATTCCAATTTCCTGACAGCTCTTTCTTGAATGAAATTATGTGTTGAACCACTGTCTACCATAACAGTTACTTCTCTTCCTTGAATCTGTTCTGTAAGCCTTAAAGTCTGTGGAAGCACCACCCTTGATAATGCATGAAAGCTGATTTCTATCGACTCAGATTCACTATCTCTCTCTTCAATATCTTCTGTTTCATTGTCCGTGCCCAACATTAGTAAGAATTTAGGCTTACATTTATGACCTCTGTGAAATTTTTCATCACAATTATAACAGAGCCATTTTTCTCTCCTACTCATTAACTCTGCCGGTGTTAATTTCTTTAAAGGTAAAGAGTTTGATTCTACTCTTGCCTCAGTAGTAATTTTCTGATTACTCGCTGTATTAGATTGACACGAGTTTCCTACTAAGACTTCAGATGTGGTTAGATTATTCACTGACTTTGTCATTGATGCTCCAAGAGTTCCCACTGATCTTTGAGATTGCACTCTCGAATCTCTCCAATCCATCAACTTCTCTTCTTGCAATTTAGCTAACCCAATAGCATTCATAAGGGTTGTAGGATGAAAAGATTGCACCTCTCTTCTTATATTGGGTTTCAGTCCTGATATGAAGCAAGAAAGTAAGAACGATTCCGAGATTCCAATGACTCGATTAGACAATCTTTCGAACTGTGTCTGATATTCCAACACCGTTCCCACATGAGTCAATTTAGACAGGGCTCCCTGAAAATCTTCAAACTCTGAGGGTCCGAACCTGATCTCCAATGCCTTTGTGAAATTGGTCCAAGAACTCAATTGCTTGTTTCTATACATCCACTGATACCATTGCAGCGCCGATCCTTCGAATGCAAACGCAACAACAGTGATCCGATCTTCCTCTACAACCTCATAGAATTCTAGAAATTGTTCCGCTTTGAACAGTCATCCCAGTGGATCTTCTCCTCAAAACTTAGGAATCTCTAATTTGATATTTCTCATAAAACTACTAGTTGCAGATTGTCTTGAATTGGTACTCGTTCTTGACGAACTGGCGTGTTCTTATTGATTACTCCCTTCTTCTTGTACAGAATTTTCTACTTTCTTGGCCAACGTATCATATTTTGAATTCAGGATGTCCATCCGCTCCCCAATTGTATTGAATTGCTGCAGCATGAACCCTTGTAATTTGCTAACAATTTCCTCCTCCATGCGAGCCCATCTTGTTCCTTCGGCCATCGTATTTCTCTTGACCACTCTGTTCTTGCAGGTCCGCCGACGATCTTCTCCGGCGACGGATTCTCTCAATGAAAGCACCAAATTGTTGGACTCTCCAAGTTGCCGCCAACTTTTCACTTTAATTCTTCAGAAATTGGCGAAGGTATACTGTAGCAATTTCACTGTGCAGCCCACTGCTGCCGCAACCCACTGAACGCGCGCGTCGAGACGCCACCTCGTCGACTCCGCCAGCAGAAAATATAAAGACTCTCGACTATTTTTCTCTCTCCAGTTATCTCACTTGTTCTCCTCTTGTGTTGCAGGTTGTAGGGTTCCGGTGATCCTCCTCACGATGTTGCCGTTGTTGATCCGCCGACGTGATCCGCCGACAATACTCGCCTGTGGTTGCCGCCGTTCGTCAAGATCTGCAAGCTCGGAAAGAAGATGGTTGCGGAAGAACTAAGCAAAGGAAGAAGTGGATAAAGAAAGGCGCATGGAAAGGTGAAAGGGATTCGAGCTCCCGATGGCTCCGAAGGTTTTATTCCAGAAAAATACTCAGATAAGTTTTTATTACATGACTTCTTTCTATTTGTATCACCCTTGTCTTCGATTGGTTTTGCTTCCCCTCTCTTCGGTTTTCTCCTTCCTTTTTGGTCCCTTTTTACCTCGGTTTATTTCTTCGTCTGCTTCACATGTTTTTCACTTTCTCTTCTTTTTCTTCGTCCGCTTCGCACGCTGACAACTTTTCTTCTTCGCTTGCTTTCCGCTTCTCTTCTCTCTCTTCGGTTTTCTCCTTCCTTTTTGGTCCCTTTTTACCTCGGTTTATTTCTTCGTCTGCTTCACACGTTTTTCACTTTCTCTTCTTTTTCTTCGTCCGCTTCGCACGCTTTCAACTTTTCTTCTTCGCTTGCTTTCCGCTTCTCTTCTTCTTCTTCTTTTACATCTCAAAGTCTTTAAAATGTTCTGATTTTCTTCTCACTCTTCTCCTTCTATCTCTGCCGTCGATTTCTTCTCCCTCTTTATTGTCTTTCTTTGCTTTTCCTCTTCCGTTATCTTCTGCTTCCACTTCCGTTCTACTGTTTTCCACTACTTCTATTTCTGTTTCACTGTTTTCCACTGGACTGTTATCTTTTGCTTCTATTTCTACTGACTCCATCTCTATGCTTCCAGGAATTACTATTTCTGTTTCCACTGGATTTACTTCTGAGCAACTTTGAGGTATAACACGTTCTGGGTAAGTCGGGGTCCATTTGACGTTCACGTTGAGGGCCCAAACGAAGGTACGTGAACCACGCCTCGCACAGCATGGCGAGGAACCAAATGAGGCCGCCATGGATGTGGAAGGAGGCAAACCTGTAGGCGATGAGGCAGAGGAGCAGGACAAGGATGACTGCGTCGGAGAGCCTATGCAGAGTGCTGCTAAGAGGAACTCTCTCTTGGAGAGGGAGCCGTGTTGCCATGCTGAAAATTTCATGTGTTCATGCTGTGCATGCAGTGGGTGTATTTGTACAGAGCAACAGAAGCTTGGTTGGGAATCTCTTCTCCTTTCTTTTCATATATACAACTTGGTGCTTGAGGTCGATGTACAAGCTTTTATATTGTCAATTGACTTCCAAGTACCACGTTTGGTTATTTATTAAAATCTATTGTGAATATTTAGAAAATATTATTGGAGGACGTGTTTTTGACATATCTTAATCAAACTTTTTGCATGGCCTTGCCCTTCGTTCGTATGGTCTCAAGAGATTTACTTGCCTTAGTGGTATTTTTAAATTATGAGTTTTGATATGATAAATTAGATTAGGTTAGGATGAAGTACACTCATAGAGTAATTTTCGTATGTAGTCCCTCAACTTTGCTCATATTTTATTTTGATCCTCAAATTTTAGTTTGTAACAAATTGGTCCCTTAACTTGCAACTTGCTCGTCGAAAGTCCCTTCACCTACGATAGTAGGTTTTTCCGGTTTTCGCTCCACGTGGTAAAGCCACGTAAGTAAAAAATAAAAAATAAAAAAATTGACGTGAAATTTAAATATTTTTTGAATAGTCCCTTAACTTTACTCGGTTCCCATTTTGGTCCCCTAACTTTAAATTGTAACCAAACGGTCACCTAATTTTAGTTTGTAATTAAATGGTCCCTGAACTTTATAATACGTTCACCGAAGGTCCTTTTTATCAAATTTTGTTTATCATTTCGTGAAAATACGAACATTAATATTTCTTATGTAAATGTTGTTGTATGTATATGTGAGAATAACATGAAAAATTTATAAAAATCATTTACTTTTGCACGAGATGAAAACTAAAAAATTCTATATGTTCATGTTATTCTCACATATACATACAACAACATACACACAAGAAATATTAATGTTCGAATTCTCACGTGGACAAAAGAATAATAAACCAAATTTGATAAAAAAAGACCTTTGGCGAACGTATTATAAAGTTGATGGACTATTTAGTTACAAACTAAAATTAGGAGACTGTTTGATTACAATTTAAAGTTAGGGGACCAAAATGGGAACCAAGTAAAGTTAAGGGACTATTAAAAAAATGTTTAAATTCAACGTCAATATTTTTATTTTTTTATTTTTTTACTTATGTGGCTTTACCACGTGGAGTGAAAATCGGAAAAACCTGCTATCATAGGTGAAGGGACTTTCGACGAGCAAGTTGCAAGTTAAGGGACTAATTTGTTACAAATTAAAATTTGGGCACCAAAGTGAAAAATGAGCAAAGTTGAGGGTCTATACACGAAAATTACTCTACACTCATATGATATCATGTTAAAATATTTTTTTAAAAAAATTAAATAGAATGGATTAATAGTTTGAAGTTCATCAAATAACTTAAACTTGACATTTAAATCAAAAAGAAATTGAATAAAGATTGCATAAAGATTTATTTATGTAAAAGAGCATTGACATTTAAATCAAAAAGAAAAAAAATGAATATGCAAGCTAAATAGATGCCGTCTTAGATGAAATAAAAACGAATACACATATTATTATTGTAAAATAAATCTATCTTATAAGATGTTACACTAGACTACGCAGTTGGATCGTTGAGTGCCCTGAATCAATGGTAAGTGACCTTTTTTGACGCCGATTTTGTTTAGAACATATTTACTGCATTATCTTTAACATTCCCTAACAGTCTATATTACTTAACTAAAAAAATTATCATACCAGTAGTGTGCATGTTTACTATGCATTAACAATTTAACTGTTAATTTTAATTATCATATTTACTTATAAAACTTATTAAATAATATAATCATTTTTTGTCAAAATATTCTTTATAAATATTATCAACTTGAAAAGTTTATATTATTAAGTCAAAATTTATAAACCTTAATCACAATTCATAAATTAATATATTAAATAATTAATTAATATCATATAAAATAATACTTATATTTAAAATTATTAATTGTAATTAAGGAAAATTCTATTTTAATTAATAATTAGTAATATATTATTATTATTATTACAGTAATAATGTAATATTCTATAAATATTATTTAAACAATATCAATTATTAATATTAATTTATTTTATAGCATATTAATATTTTTATGGCATATTATTATTATTATTTCTATTGTTATTATTATATGATGTATTTTATTATGTTATATTTTATTTATAAAAAAATAAAGATATAATATGAAAAGCAACTACAAATAAAATTGTCACCTAGATGGTAATTTAAAAAGACATACTCTTTCTTTAAATAATATCAATTACTATATCATAAGATTTTGTATTGCTAAACAGTATACATTTCTTACATATTAAAATAAATAAATAAAATAATACGATGGACTCAGATAATTTTAATTTTATATTACCTTAAATGATTATGGAAACGCCCTCTTAATTCTTCATTCCAATTTTCATTTGGAAGTTGCTATCATGATAACACGTGATACTTAAGCAAGTTTCGGAGATCAAAGAAACATTACTATACCAATAATTATTAGGTGTGAGTTGGGCTCTAAAATGAAAGATTGAGTTAAAATTTGAAAGTGTTTAGAAGAGGAGTTAACTCAACTTGCTCTACATTTTCAAATGTGTAATAAATTCGACCACTAAAAATGATAAAAAAATATTATCAGAATATCCGATTTTATTTTCAGAATAATATATATTATACAATTAAAATTCTGAAAATTATCTTTTGGCCATTTTTTGGTTCAAATGTGTAATTTTGTTACCATTAATTGGGCTAATTAACTGTAGAAAATATGCTGCAAGATGGTTGAGTTCTCAATTATTATTGGCACGATATCTAAGATTTTTTTATCCGCATTATCACTTTGAAAATTAATCATGCATTAAATAAATAATAATATATTTACGATGAAACAGGTTAAAATCGGATCACTTTTTTGTCCTATTTTTTATTATTAAACTTATGTTAAACAAGCTTACACATTTTTCTCATTTTTTTGATATTTTTCGTTAATTATAACTTATGAGATTTCTAATAATATTTAAAAAAGTGAAGCTGTAACATTGATCATCCAATTCAAGATGACTATATCCATTACGAATGTTAATATTATCTACAAAATTTTAAAACTTAAAAATGCTAAAAACTATTAATTATTTGTTTAGATTCATCAATAACTTTTTAAATTACTAATGGAGAATATTAGAAAAGTGAAGAAATAATATATAAGAGCATTTGATACACGCTTAATATGAAAGGTGCCTGACATTAATCCTGGAGTTGGGATGGGTTCCCTATTTTTTCAACTATCTAGGTAGTAAAGATTGAAAAGAAAAAGGAAGAGATGAATTCTATACACTAATATACTTTTTGCTAGTGTAATATATATAAATATATATATATATATATATATATATATAATATTAATAAAATTACTTGACTATATAATGGAAACATCAAATTGGTTCTTGTAATTTGAAAATAATTAGTACTCGTTGAGCCTATGGCTCATATAAAACATACAAAGGTGCTATAGAATATACAAGGGGTTCCAACGAAAAAAAAATATGGGTGCACGTTGGACACGTTGCTCTACTCTAAACTTATGCTGAAGAAATAAACAACAATAGCAGAAAAAAATGTTTCGGCAATTAATATTGGCAAAAAAATGTCAGGAAGGTCGATCTTTATGCAAACAGTCATATGAACTTGGCATATATCAAATAAAAAATAGAAATTGTTGCACCAAGTTAAGTTAAATAAGGTCGAATAAATAGGATGTACAACGTGTCAAAAATAGAGTAATCCGGAAGAATTCTGCATAGACGCCATTAGATATCACACAAGCTCTAGAACATGTATCAAGAACAAAGTGCCAGGAGCGATTTGGGGGGAAAACTTGAACTAAAATTTTATTACGCAGAAGTATTACTAACTAATGTCTCTTCTCTTCCTTTTACATAAAAAAATATCTTAGCGCGGGTGTCCATTGATCGAGAGATCAATGAGCGTTCATTGATAGAGCGATCAATGGAGGACGTTCGGTGGTCGAGCGTACGGGCGTCCATTGATATAGCGGACGTCCGGTGATCAAACGCGCAGACGTCCATTGATCGAGTGATCAATGGACCGGACGACCGTTGGTTGAGCTCCGTCAATGTACACTAAAAACATAAAACTGTAACACCTATTACGATTACCTATGACAACATCCATCTTGTAACACTCCCCCTCAAGTTAGGCTTTATATACATTTATTAAGCCTAACTTGGTAAATAAATGCTGATGTTATTTTACTCCTAATCTCTTCGTGAAGATGTCTGCTATCTTCTCTGTAGTTGCAACATACTTTGTTTGAATGAAACATGTCTTTATTTTTTCTCTTACGAAGTGGCAATCCACTTCAACATGTTTGGTTCTTTCATTATATATAGGATTTGCTGCAATATGCATTGTTGCTTTGTTATCACAGTTTATTTGAATTGGTTTTAACAGTTGCACTCCAAGTTCAGCAAAAATCCTATCTAACCAAATAACTTCAGACAATGCTGCATCCATACTTCTATATTCAGATTCAGCTGAAGATTTAGAAAAAAGTTTCTTGCTTCTTGGATTTTCAAGAGATCAAAGCTCCTCCGACTTTGACGCAAAAATTTGTCACATACCTTCTAGTCAACATGCAATGAGCCCAATCTGCATTACAATATACTTCCATTTTCTTACTTTGTACAACTTCAAAAAACAATCATTTTCCTGGTTCATTCTTCAAGTACTTTATTATTCTTTTGGCTGCATATAAATGTGATTGCTTCGGCTCCTGCATAAACTAGCTAAGGTGTTGAACATCAAAGGAAATATCTGATCGTGTTATTGTTAAGTATATAAGTCTACCAATTAGTCGATGATAAGGACTTGGATCATCCAATACTTTATTTGTGCTATTCTTCACAAATATCCTATCAAACTCTCCAGAAGTTAACTTCAAATTCTGCTCCAAAGGAACATTTGTAACTCTAGCACCACTTGTACCTGATTCTTCAATCAAGCTTAAGGCATACTTTCGTTGAGTAAGAACTATACCTTTCTCTGATCGCATAACCTCTAAACCAAGAAAATATTTTAATTTTCCAAGACTTTTGATTCTGAAACTACTCTGTAAAACATGTTTCACTTCCTCAATGAGCTGAACACTATTCCCAGTAAGTAAGATGTCATCCAC
>LTAE01000610.1:49300-68769 GCA_001647135.1 Pontederia paniculata
AAATTCTGAACCATTATCAGATCTGATAACTTTGATATATTTGTTAAACTGAGTGTGAATTAACAGAATAAATTGTTTGAGGAACAACTCAGCTTCACATTTCAACTTTAAAAGAAAAATCCAAGTCATCCTAGTACAATCATCAACAATTGTCAAGAAATAACGAAAACCATCATATATTGGAGATTTATAAGGACCCCATACATCTATATGAACCAAATCAAATGGTTGCAATGATACAGATTTACTAAGTACAAAAGGTAATCTTGATTGTCTAGATAGATGACAAACTTGACAATGGCATTTATTGACAATTTTAACAACTTGTAAATTGATCACAAACTTGAGTTTATTAAAAGGTATATGCCCCAATCTTCTATGTCACAACAAAGCATTCTTATCTATTTCTGCAACTGAAACAAATTTCTCAGAAGGCTTCTTCACAAATTTGATACTTCGTTGAAGACTTGTGGCTAAACTATTCTCTGATCCTGCAGGAATTTGTATCAAGTAATAGAAACCTCCTTCTTGTCTACCAATCCCCTTCACCAACCCCGAACAAAGGTCATGTAAGATGCAGAAATCATGATAAAAGATAACTGAATAATAAAGATCCTTGGCTAACTTGGTGACAGATATCAGATTATATTTAAAATTAGGAAGATAAAGAATATTATTGAGTTTATCTCCTGCTGATATAATATAATCTCTTGTATGTGTTATGATATTAACTTCTCCATTAGGTAGTTTAACTTGCCTTTTGCCAACTAATTCTTTGACATTAGTAAGAAAATTCAGAGAAGAAACCATGTGATCAGAAGTCTTTGAATCTATTATCCATTTGACCTTTGTGTGTCCAAATCTGAGAATATCATTACCTGCCATACTTGCCATAGCACTTGAAGATGAACCTTGATATCATATTATTGAGGAAGACTCAACTGAAGCACTTTCTGAAACATCATTCTGCCCAAAATTTGATATTATTGAACCTTTTGGAATAGCTGTCTGATTAGCTGCAAACTGATTTTTGTTCTTGGTAAATTTAAAATTAGCCGGAAAACCAATGATCTTATAACATTGTGCTTTGACATGCTTAGGCTTGTGACAGTGCTCACATAATAGATTTTTATTTTTTTTCCATTTCTGATTCTAAACATTAACTCCAAGCATACCAACAGAGTTTATTATAGCACAAGAACTATAATTAAAGGAATTCTTTCTTTGAGACTCTTCTTCAATTAACATGAAATATGCCTGATTCACATTTGGCACGGGCCTCATGAGTATTATCTGTGACTTTACTCCAGAATAGGTCTCATTCAAGCCATTCAGAAATTGAAATAGTTTTAACTGTTGAAAATAATATGTCTCTCCGAGATTTGGAACACCAAGAGAAGGTATCATAGAAAACAGTTCTTCCCAGAGAAACTTGAGTTTTGAATGATACTCTGTAATCCCCATGATCCCTTGTGCCATTACTCTTTAACAGCATCAGAAGTATATGCATTAGTCTTAATTGGATAATTAGAAACAATACTAATTATCCAAGATAATACAACCACATTGCAACGACGCCACTGACTATGCAGAGGTGAATCAAAACATTCAATTCAGCATCCATCTATGAAACCTATTTTATTTTTGCCAAGTAATGCATTAGTCATCGCAGCACTCCATTTAGCATAATTCTCACATCCAATTAACCTTATTGATTTCAAAATCAGTCCTGGTGAATCAGATGGATGAAGAAAAAGTGGATGCGTATGATCTAACGCTTAAACATCACATGTTGCAAAATTTGCATAATTTGAGTCAAGATTTGCATAATTTGAGCCAGGATTCGAAGGCGGATTTGAAGAACTCGCCATAATATTCAAAAAACCACTGAACTGTGAAGATAAGCTGCGAATTCGTCTCAAGAAAACCAGACGAAAAAAAAATCTTGATCTCCAAGAAATCCAAAAGAACCCACAATTTAATTTTTATTAATGCCAGATAAAAATTATTATACTAATTATTTATTTATTTGGTAATAGTAATAAAGATTATAACTTCAAAAAGATATTTCACAATTTAATTTATCTTAGTATTTATATTGTAGAGAAAACTGAATTCAAAGTTTAAAATGAATAATCGTAATAGAAATTCAAAATCCAATTATTAATTAGCAAATCTGTTGGCAATAATTTATTGCTCCCGCCATTGGTGTGCAAAGGTACATACATTATGTAAAAAATGTAATAACTCATCTTGAATGTATGAACTTACACAAAAAAGGAATTACATGTTAAGTACTTTTTTCGTCCCTGCAACTTATAGAGCACGTTTTTAATATAAAATAAATATAGCGTATATATAGCACAATTATCGAATTATAGCATAAATCAATTATAAATTATATATATTTATCGTATATCGATAAATAATGCGATCATTGGGTTTTTCATTTTAATTAAAATAAAGATTAATTTTCTTTATTTTTGCTTCATCTCTTAAATTTTAATATTGTTCATTTACCTTCCCCCAACTTTCCAAAACACTTTCACTTGACCTTCAATGCTTGAGTTTTATATATTTTAATTATGATTTATTTTTATCCTTATTTAATTTATCTATCTAATTTAAAACTATAATAAATCAAATAGGCAGCGAAAAAGATCAGATGAATGGAAGTTTCATTTGATTTTTATTTTTATATAAATAATTAATAAAACAAGTAGAAAGGGTAAATGTACATATAACTAAAAGACATATTAACATATATAGAAATAAATATAAGTACTTGAAAAGTTGTGAAAGATAAATAAATAATAGCGTAGTTTGGAAGCTAAAATAAAAAAAAACGACTATTAACGTAAAAGAATAAATAAACTTCATATGTTAAATTAATTATAAGCTAATAACCTTCAATCTCATTCTCTCGTCTTATCATCTATATAAGAAAACACAACCTTTTCATATCCGATAAGTAATAAATGAGTTAAAGCTCCCAACACATCTATTTGCCACACTTTCCAATATTAATCTTTCTTTCTTTATTTTGTTTTGACATCACATATAAAATATGCATGTAACTCGGAGGAGATGCAATTTTTCAGCAAGTGTGATCAAACTTCCACGCAAACCTTACTGTGACAGTTGACTCAAGAAGATGACGACCCACAGCACAGCCTCCAAAATGACCACCCAAGGAATCTCAATCCTTCTAAAAACGTTTACTATATTACTTTTCAATATTATTTAATAATTCATTGCTTAATAAACAAATTAATACTTGTCAAATTATCAATAATATAAATTATCTTATACATAATTGAAAAGTAAGTAATACAATTAACAATTCAAATTACCATATTTATTTATATTTTTTTCTAAATAATATACATCAATTTATAAAAAATACTCTTTATAAATATTAGTAAGTTAAAAAAATTATATGATTAAATTGCAATTTATAAACTTAAATCATAAATTCATAACTTCATGTATTAAGTAAGTAATAACCTTTAAAGAAAATAATATTTATAATTAATAATAAAAATTAATACTTATAATAAACAATTACTAATATTTTTAATACGATAATACTAATATAGTATAATATTTATATGAATAATATTTATTATTATTTGTGTTATTATTATATGATATATTTTATTATTATATTTTATATATGAAAGATTTAGAAGAGTAAATATGAAAATTAATTATAATCAAGAATATCACATAGATGATAATTTAGAAAGACACCCTCTCATGGGTAATCTGTATTACTAAGTGATTCAGATTACCTATAAATTAAAATAAGTAAATTAACATGATAATTTGATGGACACAAATAATTTTAAGTTCAAATTATCAGTAATCTACAAAGATTATCGATAAAAAAAAAACGTTTCTTCACTTTCATACAGCCCCTTCACGAACTGAACGGCCCAACCAAGCACCGGATGCCCGCTTCACATGTTAGAAATACAAATTTAACGACATTTTTATTAACTTAAAATTTTTAAAATTATCAGTCATAAATAAAATGTAATATTGTATCAACATCGAAACCAAATTAAATTTAAATATCGATAAAACTTATATTAAAATAATTTACATTTAGATATTATTTAAAGCACATCAAATCTAATATAATATTATAGTTCTGATGATCATATATAATTTAACATAATATGAAAAATAGGAGCTAGAAGTTTTCAAACATGAACATAGTTTTTATAAAGAAATTAATTTTTAGTTGTTGTTAGCTACTTACACATTTAATCTAATAATGATTAATAGCTTAAGCATTTAAGATTCTTTTGTATCACAACTTTAAGCTAGGATTGCACGCATCTTTGGTAGCACTCAGGGTCGTGCACTTGCTCTCACAAGCCATCTATGCATCGCACAGTCGCAGCCAGCCGACGACGAGCGTGACGGTTGTGCCGAGCACGAACATCATAGAGGAATCAAAGGCGAAGCGACTGGGGCCATCAACCGCCTTGGCTCTGTCGGGCTTGTCCTTCCGGTTGACCTCGAAGACGATCGCCGAGACGCCCACTGACTTAAGAATAGCGCTAAAGAAGCGTGTACATGTTATAGAGAGTGAACAGAGCCAGATGGATTATAAAGTTGGTTCTGATGCTTGCAAATTCAAGAACAGTTCAAGGAATTCTGGAAAATATGATTATTTTTGCATTTGATGCTTATTTATGGAACAATTGGTCACCTTCGGCAAGAAAAAAAAATGTTAGCAATAAGAGAATAACTTATACGTCCCAGATTATGCAGAGGAAGAAGTCAGAGAGAAGACGTGAGAAGCCAAAGCATCTGAAGGATTTTATTACAAATTAAAATGTAAATATATATGTTTGAGCACATGTAAAGATACATTTGAACACATGTACTAAAAACATGTGGCTTGTAAGGAAAATGGTTGTAACAGAAAACCAAGAAAAGGCATTCATGAGGATATAAATAAAGGAGAAGGAAGTAGCAGAGGGATCATCTCTGTGAAAGTTCAACTCATCTTTTCTTCTTTACTTGTTCTCGGAGCTATGGAGGAGCTCGAATACCTCCATCTTTATCATTCTTCTTCATTGTTGCAGAGCAGCAGGAGGAAACACCTGTGAGCAGAGAAGGTTTGGATCAGAAGAGGTGTTGGATGGAGAAGAAGACAACAGGAGAGAAGGATTCACTTATCTGCACTCAATCTGAAGTAATCCCTGGAGTTCTCGTTGAAGCTTCAAACCCTAGAAGCATTCGGGAAGTGACCGGCGAGGTGAGAGAAAAATCTTCGACGGCTTTTATATTTTAGACGACGGAACATACGAAGTTGTGCCTGAGTGCGCGTGCAGAGCAGCCCATGACTCGTTTGGGCTCTATAGTACTGGGCTACGGGCTTAACATTGGTGCTCTTGTGTTTTGATCTTCTTGTCTGGTGTTCTTGCATTGCTGATCTAGTTTGATTTTGTTGTTCTGGTATCTAAATTTCTTGGTCTTCAGTTATCTTCAGATTGGTTTTCTGAATGCTTGTGGCAATGGCTGATGGTACTCGTTGGTCTCGAATTGAAGAGGTTGTAATCAAGATGCAGTCGTTCATGGAACAACAATTGAATTCTGTTAATGAAAATCTGAATGCATTGTCAAAAAAATATGATAATCTTGCTCAACAAATGGATTCTTGTTCGGGTCAGAGTCCTTCAGGTCAAATTCCTCAGAATTCTGCAAGAACTAATACTGACAACAGATCTAATGAGGTTACTTCTATTCTTAGAAATGTGAAATTGGATATTCCAAAGTTTTCTGGAGAAAATCCTTTAGATTGGACATTTAAAGCTGAATAGTTTTTGGAGTTTTACAATGTGGCTGAAGAAAACAAAATTACTGTAGTTTCATTTGCATTTGAAGGGGCTTCCTTACAGTGGTACAAATGGATGCATAGAACTAAACAATTGTCTTCTTGGCCTCAATTTTTAAAGTCCTTAGAAGTGAGATTTGGTCCTTCTGAGTTTGAGGATTCTCAAGGGGCTTTATCTAAATTGATTCAAACAGGATATGTTCTCAATTATCAATCTGAGTTTGAGGCTCTTTCTAACAAAGTGGTGGGACTTTCTGAATCATTTTTACTATCATGTTTCATTTCAGGTTTAAAACCTCACATCAGGCGAGAATTATTAGCATTTCAACCAAAGTCTCTAATGCAGGCTATTGGTTTGGCTAAACTTAAAGAAGAAAAGTTTAATGACCCTATGGTTGTATCTCAACATATTCAATATCCTATCGTTTCTGCAAATTCTACAGTCTCTAAACCTTTGTCTATGAGGCCACCATATGTGTCTAGCAATGTTTCTTCTTCATTTAACTCTTCTCCTATTGTGCCTCAAGTTTCAGTTCATAATTTTGTCTTACCAGTTAAAAGATTATCAGCTTCTGAAATGTTGGCAAGAAGGGAAAAAGGGTTATGTTATAATTGTGATGAGAAATTCCACAAAGATCATAAGTGTAAACAATTGTTTTTGTTATTAGTGGCTGAAGAGGATGATATATCTGTAATACCAGTAGAGGAAGAAGAATTTGAGACACCCAAGGAATCATTGGAGAATAGTCTCCATGCCCTAGCTGGAGTTCCTAAACCACAAACACTGAGGTTACAAGGAGTTATATTAGGGTCTTCAGTTACAATTTTGGTGGATAGTGGCTCTACACACAATTTTATCAGAGAGAGAATTATCTCTCACTTGGGACTTCAAGTCATGCCTCCTCCTCATTTTAATGTAATGATTGGCAATGGTGACAAACTTAAGTGTATTGGTGTGTGTTCAAAGATGGAGATTATAATACAAGACATTCCATTTGTGGATGAGTTCCATGTTTTGCCAATTGAAGGGGTTGATGTGGTGTTAGGGGTGCAGTGGTTGCATAAGTTGAGCCAAGTTACTATGGATTATAACAAGTTGTCAATGTCCTTTGTGAGGCAAGGTCATATGGTTGTTCTCAAGGGGACTCATAATACTATCTCTATTGAAATTTCTCATCATCAATTGAAGAGGTTAATTGTTCAAAAGAAGGTTATGTCTTGTTTTCATCTATCATTGGAAGAAATTCATAAGGCACCTATTCAGGCTTTGGATCCTAATGTTCAGAATCTATTGTCAGAATTTGATAAAGTCTTTTCAGTACCAACTACTTTGCCTTCTTGGATGGAGGTTCAGCATCACATTCATTTGATACTAGGGAGTCAGCCTGTGAATGTGAAACCATATAGATACCCTCATTTCCAAAAGTTTGAAATTGAGAAGTTGGTTACAGAAATGATGGGTCAAGGAATTTTTCAACACATTTCAAGTTCTTTTTCTTCTCCTGTGCTGTAGGTTAAAAAGAAAGATGGTACTTGACGATTTTGTGTGGATTACAGAGCCCTTAATGGGGTCACTATTAGAGATCAATTTCCAATTCCTACTATTGATGAATTACTTGATGAGTTACATGGGGCTGCTATATTTTCTAAATTGAATTTGAGAGCTGGTTATCATCAGATTAGAATGGCTAAAGAAGATGTCCATAAGACTGCTTTTAGAACTTATGAAGGTCACTATGAGTTTTTAGTTATGCCATTTGGCTTAACTAATGTCCCTTCTACTTTTCAGTCTATTATGAACAAACTGTTTGCTCCCTATCTCATAAAATTTGTCATTATTTTTTTTATGATATTTTGATATACAGTCCAGACATGATGGTTCATCTAAGTCATTTGGCTACCGTCCTGAAATGTCTACATGATAATGAGTTTTACTTTAAATTAAGCAAATGTCAATTTGCTCAGACTAAGATTGAGTATTTGGGACATGTGGTTTCTTTACAAGGGGTGGAACCAGATGAGCAGAAGATAATTGCAGTAAGAGATTGGCTTGTGCCTGTTAATATTAAGCAATTGAGAGCTTTCTTAGGTTTGGCAGGTTATTATCGAAGATTTGTTAAAGGTTATGCTTCCATTGCAAGTCCTTTAACTGATCTTCTAAAAAGGGATTCTTTCAAGTGGACTGATTCAGCCACTCAGGTTTTTCTAACTCTTAAGAATGCTTTAATTACAGCTCCTATTCTTAAGTTACCAGATTTCACAAAAGGGTTTATTTTAGAGACTGATGCTTCTGGCTCTGGTATTGGGGTTGTATTACTTCAAGGTTCTCACCCTATACGTTATTTTAGTAAGAAGTTATCTTCTAGAATGCAGAAGGCTTCTGTGTATGTAAGGGAGTTGTTTGCTATTGTAGAAGCTGTCAAGAAATGGAGGCAATACCTCTTGGGACATCACTTTGTTATCAAAACTGATCACAAGAGTTTAAAAAAAAATTTAACTCAGGTAATTCAGACTCCTGAGCAACAACAATATTTGGCTAAGTTGTGTGGCTATGACTATTCTATTGTATATAACCTGGAGCAGACAATAAAATTGCTGATGCATTATCTAGACAACACTTATCTGATAGCCAATTTTGTAGCCTATCAATGCCTATTTTTCAGGTTATTGATCAAATTAAAGAAGAATATGTTTCTAATGTTCGAGTGCAACAATTGATTACTGCTATCAAACAGGGACAATTAGTTCAACCATCTTTGGTCTATAAGGATGGGTTGTTGTTTCATGAAGGAAGGATTTATTTACCACCTGATGCCACAATTATACCTCTATTATTACAAGAGTTTCATGAAACTCCAGTGGGAGGCCATTTGGGAGTTATTAAAACCTACAAAAGATTATCTGCTGAATTCTATTGGAAGGGTCTTAAACAATCAGTAACAAATTTTATTTGTAACTGTCTGATCTGTCAACAAATTAAGTACTGTACATCTACTCCTACAGGCTTATTGCAGCCTCTACCGATTCCTGATAGAATATGAGAGGATATTTCTATGGACTTTGTGACTACTTTACCTAATTCTGATGGATATACTGTTATTTTGGTAGTGGTGGACAGATTATCCAAATATTGTCATTTGAGACCATTACCTACTCATTATACTGCAACTAAGGTGGCCAAATTATTTGTCAACTTAGTTGTCAAGTTTTATTGTTATCCTAGAACTATTGTCTCTAATAGAGACTCAGTGTTTCTCAGTTCATTTTGGAAGGAATTATTCAAACTCAGTGGCACTAAATTGTGCATGAGTACTGCTTATCATCCCCAATTAGATGGCCATATAATGTTCCTTTTAGCATTAAAATTTTATTTTCATACTTTAAATGGTTTGATGATTTTTAATATATACTTTTTTTCTTAATATAATCATTCAAAAAAGGCATGCTTAACATCTATTTGATATATTTTTCATTTAAACTTGGACAACATTAGAAATGAATAATCTTATGATCTCTAGACAAACAATATGATCAAATACTTCATCATAGTCGATTATAAGCCTTCAATGATAATTCTTGGTAACTAATTATGCTTTAAGGGCCTATTTGGTTCAATAATAATTAAGAAAAGGTAATTGCATGGAAGAGAAATAGGAAAGGAAATGATATAGAATGAAGGTAAAATTAATCTTATTTGATTGACATAACTAAAAGAAAGAAAAAATAATTACAATTTTTTTGGATAAATATATTATAATATATGTTTATATATTTAATTATATATTGTTTAATAAAAAATATATTTAAATATTATTTCTTATCTTTTACACTTCAATTTGAGTTGAAAGAAAAATAAACTCTTGAAGGATAATGAAGATAAATAGAGTAGATATTATCCTTTAATCTTTTTAATTAAAAATACAATCAAATGAGATTGAACTATTAATCTTTTTTTTCTAATTTCACCCCCAATCAAACATACTCTAGTCTAACCTTCTCTATTTTTTCATTGCATTACTTTTAGCCAATAATTATTAGTTCATCGATGTGTGTTGGACACATTGCGATTTCAAGCTTTTTCCATTCATTGAAATTTATATAAATTTATCAAATCCATGTGTGTTGAACAATAGAGTTGCTATATTGTAAACTTATCCTGAAGCAATAAATAATAGCAAAAAAAATGTTTCATCAATTAATATTGGCATATGATCAATTGGGTATATATATTACTCAAAATTTGGTGCTCTAACAAGGAAGGAGAAAAAAAAATAGTGCTATGAAAGAAATAAAAAAAATATCATGAAGGGCTTCTTGCAAGAAGTGATAATTATGTAACGACCCGAACACTCGAATGAGCGGAAGCTATTTATAACAAATCTCGAGAGTCTGGATCATCCCAGTTGACACGTAAACAATCACAAATTCATACATAAATATCTTTTGGCAGTTATAAAACTAAGATTTCATATGTATCATAAGGATAAAGCAAACACAATATCCAAAATTTATCATAGTCACATCTTATATTTTTTTTTTCACATATGATACAATAATCACAACATAAACATATACATAAACATATATAGTAAATATCCAAAAGCAACATCTCCAAAAGCACTATAAAAAATACACAAGATCTTCTATTTATACATGATTCATTCCATGTGCAAAATAGCGTCATGAGCATCCATCACCCATCATCTCTTAGCCTGCAGGATCTAAGTAATTATGCTTCTGCTCCTCTTCACATGTATTCTCCCTTTAGTGTTGGTCGACTGCTTCATGTACTTAGGATGACCGCTGCGCACATGTAGTTCTTCTGACATATATTACGTGTGCACAGGTCGTCAATTCCTTCAACTCAGATCGACCACTACTCTGAACTTGAATATATCCTGTTACAAAAATCAGCTCAACAAGTTCATCAGTATAGACTAAGTTCCCTTACAAATTTGTGATCATCAAAACACACTCGGGATCCTAGATTCAACACCATATGATGCAAAGAATACCTCACTCCATAGATCCATCCCTGATCCCATAATCTGTCCAACCCAACGTGCGAGAAGAGCAAGGTTGGTCCAACGAGCTTCTGGCAATGTTAAGTCAATATGAAACCGAAGTTTGAACCACAATTATTAGCCACAGATCTATGGCATTATAAAGGTGCGACCTGATTTGCATTCTCACCTAAAAGTGCAGTTCAATAATGGTTTTACACTACCTGCATTTCAATACTTGAACTTTTTTGTTTTGATACAATTTTTTTTACATAGATAATGCATAGTTAACAATTATTTGTATAGCCTTGAAAACAACAAATTTATTACATAGTTAATAAGGTTTTCAGAAACGTTGTCATCACAATTGGAGATATTTATTTAGTGTCCTTTTGAAGCGTAGCTACTCCTGTCAATGGATTAGCTATATTATTGTGAGGTCGTCTTGCTTATTGATGACTAATACTGCATCACTAACAGGGTGATTAAAGCATTGTCAAGCAAATAGTATTAGAGAATCATGGTATGCCTCCATGCAATTTAAAACTTGCAAAAACATATTGTAGCTACATGAAGAATATTAAATACAAGTACTCACTAGATGATGATATATCCCCATGTTGATTTTTGACCTTGTCCATTAACACGTGTTTGTTCCTTTCATACTCCTTTGGAAACTGTTTTTGCAGATAACAGTCCAAATCCAAGCAAACATTTGGAAATTCACCAGAATGCATGCTGTGACAATCTTGACATCTAAGAGGCTCCACAAAAGTAGAGAGACAGGTTGCACAAAACAGTGTACCAGAAGCAATAGATGTCAACACCTTTTGCTTTCTGCTTTCCTATATGGAATTTGACATGTATAGTTCAAAATCTCGTCATGCCCACAATTAAGAGCAAAAGGTTTGTACAAGTAAAACATCTCTTTGCTTAAATTACACGAGAAATTTTAGATGGAAACTTGATCTGATGTTCCACACTCTAGGCTCTTTTCCACTGAATTCAAGTGATTCAAAGCTACGTTAGAGCTGGCTTAATAATCTTGACACGGAACCTCAGTCAAAATACATATAATATTTTTTAGAAAGAAAACAAATAGATATAACATTAAACAAAGAAGTCCCAACAATGACCAAGAGGATGCCTTTGGCAAAGTATTACAGGGGCATCCACAATGCACATGATCTCTGCATAGTGAGGGAAGGCAGCCAACATGGCTATCCCTTGCATTTCCCAAAGAAGGAAGTTCTCATGGTTTGGACTAATTGTCTTCTGGTTGCCGAAGGATGCAGCATAAAGTAACATCAGTATCAGCCTCTCTATTGTCCACCACTAACTTATCAATTTGTAAAACTAGAATCCCATTAATGTCATATTATCAACCCAATGAAGGCTGTCAAACTCACATTAACTCGTAACCTGTACAAGTTTACGTCCAACCGTATTAAGTCACAACAGAACCATAAACCAATGAACTCAATTGACCAGAGTATTGAATTATTCAAATGGTTAACTCGTTAAGCTCATCATTGCTAATGGTTGAATCGTTGGCTTCATCCCATCCCTTCTATCAAGCCTCCACGATAGCAATAAACCCTAATCGGTTCATCTGCACCGTTCAACTTGCCTCCTCTCCATTAGCAATTTTTTATCCCATCCTCGAGCCCTCAGGGGCCTAATAAAAGGCAACTAGCAGCAACAATGCCCCTCTCCATCACTGCCAGTTTCTCCCTTCACACACGAGCAACAACTCCTCCACAGATACTATGGTTCATCCCCACCAAGGAAACCATTCGAGCCTACATGAATATGCTAACCTTGGTTTCGTTTCTTCAAAAGAAAATAACCTCAGTTTAATCAAATTACTTGTTTATATGTTCTAGTGTTTTTTTATTGAGATCAGACCATATTTGCTCACAAACTCCACAAAATAAGGCCAGATTGTTTTCTCCCTTCTTTTCCTAATAGCCTTCTACTTATTTGTTTGACATCATCTTGCATTTTTCTTTTCACCCTTTTATTTTCCTCCCAATCGGTTCTACATTCCTTTTTCCAAAAAAACCTTTTCTTGTCAAAAAATCGGTTCTACAATCCTTTTCTCCTTTCTTTCTTTTTTCTTCTAAAAAAAAGCCTTTTCTTGTCTCATCCTTCCTGAGAAAATTATAGAAATTGACTTTGATATTTTTGTTGTTCCTTTTTATTTGGTAACGACTAGTAAATACAAATTGCTTTTAGTTTATAAAAAAATGTACTTTTTGTTTGGTAATTTTAATCTAATTTAACATGATATAAGAACAAGTTGAGAGATCTTAAGCTTAAACCTCGACAAAATCTCTTATTAAAAAAATAACTTTACTCCTTTGTGGCCCACGTGGTGGTGCGTTAGGCTAGATCAAAGTTATCACCCAACCACACATGAAGAGGAATGGTAAAAATATAACTATATATATACGTATATATACATATATGTTGGTCCTATCAGCTTAAACTTTTAGGATAATTGGTAGTACATGTAATTTAATATGGTCTCAGAACCACTATGTATCCTTTGAGCCATGGTGGGGTAAACCTCAATGATGATCTTAAGTCCCTAAAATAGGAATAATTGTGACACTTATGAAAATCCCACATGGACAAGACACAAGAGGGATGTCGAGCTTATATGTAAAAATGTCATTGACCCCTTAAGATACGTTTTCAAAACTATGGAGGCTAAATCCCAAAGCAGAAAATATTTGTGATGGGGCAAGATGTTTATATATTGGTATCAGAGCAAGTCGAGAGGTTCTGAGTTCAAACTCCAATGGAGCTCTTGTTAAAAATTGATGTACTTTTTTAGTGGTCAATGTGGTAGGCTGAGCTAGAGAAGAATTTTCAGTCACTTACACATGAAAGATATAACTATAAAAATGTTGCTTCTCTTAATGATCTTAAACTTTTAGGATTGTTGGTACCACATCTAATTCAATAATTACTACTCCAAGCTATGACTCTGATCCTTGGTGAGAAAATGCATTTACCTAACTACTTGTTTTTTTTGTATCTACTTATCCATAATAAGCCAAAATATGGCGTTTTGACTTTACAATTGTGTCATAAGTTAGCTTCATCCTGAATAAATTATACCTAAATTTACATATGATAGAAACTCTATAATTTTATGATTCTAGATTATGAGGCTTGAACTGAATTTACTAAGACTCTTCAACTTGACAACTTTTGTTAAATAAGAGAAATTCCATCTTTAATTTTTCTAGATGTAAGGACTAAGGAGGATAATCCAAAAAAAAAACAGTGGAATAAAGATCAAGAAGAGGATAAATCATTACTCTCATAGGCTACCTTTTATTTCTCCATGTAAATATAGATATTTGGATAAAAGAAAATGTTTTCACGTGTTTCTTCTCTTCAACAACAATTATAGGAAGTCGATTATATTCTCCTTTTCTCATATACACTTTTGCATTTCACTTTGAACTGTTTTTTATATTGCTACTCTTGAAAGGTTTTTATTGTACCACAAAATCTTCAAAAGACATGATCTTACAAATGCATGCTCAGTTAGAAAACAGTATATCTATGGCACTTAAATTAATCACATTTGGTAGTTTTTTGTTATCTGTTTAGCCAATGATACGGCGGAAAACAAAAGGCTGTGTTAAATAACAAAGTTATGTGGAAGAGTAAGAAGATGAAATAAGACAAAATAGGGAGGAAGGAAAGACAAGAAAGGAGAAAACAGAGACTACTATGTAGAATAAACTCAATCTGTCAATCAAATATGAACTTCCAAATTTTCCTGCCAGCCTCCTTTATCTTAAGCATAGATCTTTTACATGGAAAAGAGGAAAAAGAAACCTAATTAACCAACTGTTATCTCAATTTTCATTACAGTAGTTTGTAAAAAACAAGAGTTATCTTCTGAAGTTGCAGGAACGAGGATTGTTATTTTTTATCATCTTTTTGAAAGAAGAAAGGATGGCTACAAGTTGTTATTTATTTTTTATCATCAATTCCAACAAAGTAGCAGCACATCTCCAAAAGGATAATGAGCAGCAATATTTGGTAGTGGGTTCACCTAACATACCATATCATGCAATAGTTCCCAATAACGATCAGCATCCTCATAGATGGAATATATATAGGCCAAACTGTCTCGAGTTAAGATAACTACTGCTATATGCCCAATGATGATAGGTGAATCTGGGTACATGATACCCACAGCGTCCCCCACGCCAAAGCTGTTTTTTAGATTCATGAGTATGCCAGCTTTTCAGATTGCAGCTATGTATGGTCTGGCTGGGGTCCTATGTGGAAGATGCTCGTTCCCTCTAAGATACACATCTTTCTCTGAAAGCCTGCCCACCATAAACTTCCAACTAAAAGCCTTATTGCTTGTTTTGATCCCTTAATTAACCCGTATAGTATCTTTTGTGGTTGGATTTTAAAGCACCTAAAAATGTATTCTTTCTCTGCCACATTGCTATCCAACTCTGGAATCTATTCCAATAGAAGTTGTATCTCTCTTTTGATTACTTCGTATCCTGGAAGGATGATAATTGGATTCATGAGTGACTGAACAAATCTGGAGGCCTAATCCAGATGCCAACTTTTATCTATTATAGCTCACTACTTTTGGGGAATTCGAACTATGCAAAATGATCGCCACTTCAATTCTAAGCTGACTACACTAGTTGCTCTTCTTGAAAATATCCTAGTGAACTTTAACGAATATGTTAGAATCCACCATCCTGCGAGACCAATCACCCAGAATTCATTATGGATTCGATGAGAGCCCCTTCTCCAGGGTGGTTGACTATGAATGTTGATGGGTCCCTCATCAGAGCCGGGGAGCAAGGAGGAGCTGGCTTTATAATATGTTCTAATTCAGGATCCTTTTTGTGTCCAGGTGCCTTTCCAAAGAATTTACACTTAGTGCTTGAAGCCGAGGCCTGAGGTTTGAGAAATGATCAAATGAAATGCAAGGAACTTGGAGTATCGTGTGTTTGTATGCAACTGATTCATCATCCTTGGCGCAGTTCCTCAAAGAACAAGCAAATATTATGCTTGATTGATGGACCTTTTTATCTAGCTATCAATCTTTTCTAATAAAAAAAAATGCATATCGTGAAGAAAATCGAGTAGCTGACTGTTTGGCCAATCTTGGCTGAACTTCTATTTTTGCGATTTTTTGAGAGGTTGAACCTCCTCAACATTTTGTTTCAGGATTCTATGGGTTTTAATCCTTCTTTTAGAAAAAAAAATAACCTACTGGCTCATAAAAGAATGTTGGTAGTCTTCCTACATGGATTTCAATATTCTTTTTGGGTAAATGATTTTGCTATGTCACAACTTAGTTGTTGTAGCTCATTGCAAAGATGAATATCTAAGACGAAGATTGCAGAAAAAGGCCATCACAGTCCCCATGAGACCTAACTTTGCATACTGATGCAATTGTGATATGTTACAACCAAACCATCATAGCTCATTCTTAGTGTTGAAAAGTCAATCCATGAACCTTAATTATTAGGACATCCGTAACTATTATATCCGACATTTATCTTGGTCCTCACACTTCTATGTTTAATTATATTTCTTGTTGAGAGAAATGTTTACTTATATTTAGAACGCCATATATCAAAAGTACAATTCTGGATTATCCATCTCATGTTTTGTCTGACTACATATATCATCTAAAGATTTCTCCTCTATGTAAGTTTTTTCAACGGT
Source organism: Pontederia paniculata (assembly GCA_001647135.1). Taxonomy (NCBI): domain Eukaryota; kingdom Viridiplantae; phylum Streptophyta; class Magnoliopsida; order Commelinales; family Pontederiaceae; genus Pontederia; species Pontederia paniculata. Next base: position 65,891 of record LTAE01000610.1, read on the forward strand.
GTTTAGGATCGAGGATTTCTCAAAAGATTTCTCTTCCATATTTCTACGAAATCGAAAATCTAACCATGATTACTTGGTCTCGGAATAAAAAAAACAAGCATGATAACAATAAGGACTATGGAATCGAATTATAGAACAAGAAACGTATCTCAGACATAGTTTTTTCGATAAATACGTCTATGACATACTTCACAATTACTATATGCTGCTCACCAACATTAAGCTTATAAAAAGAGAAAAAATGAAAAGAGATTGAACCCCTCATATTAGTTTTAGCAAGAACTTTACCCAATAATCATTTTAAATTTGTCTACATAAAAAATCATACACTATGTTTATCACAGATAATGCATGTAAAAAATGGATAGAATTGGGGGAAAAATATATCAAATTGAGAGATTCTAAGAGATCAAATGTTGGCATTTAAAGCTTAAGGACCAAAGATCCCAAGTCCTCCATTGTGGGACAATCCCGTGGCTACAAAACCAGCCCATAACCACAAAAAAAAATCCCAGGATCAAAATCGAAAAAAACTAGTACGAATTCAACCTTCTGCAATCAAAATCGCTGAGGAGAAAAGGAGGAAAAGTGCTGCTTACCGGCAGATGCAGCATTGTAACGGGAATCGGTATCATAGACCAGAAGAAGGGGAAGGGCTTCACCTCCCGCCGCCGGCGCCAAAGATAAGGCAGCCTCGGTGCGGTCGGAGCGGCGTCCTCCGTCATCGCTGTCCGAGAAGGGAAGCTGAAGGCGGTTAAAGAAACCATAGAAGCACACGCAAATATGTTTACAGTGAAATCTATACTTTAAAAGTTCGAACGAGAAAATGATATTTGGCACATTCATGAATATCTCTCATTTTATTAACATAAAAATAAAGAAAAAAAAAGATAAATGAATAAATAGTTAATTAGAGAAGTTATAATTTTTTTAACCGTTTTCTCTACCCTATATATATATGAAGAGGACATAATCTTATCTATTTTCTTCTTTCCAACTTTCTGAATTTATAATTTTAATTATAATCAATTCTCTACTTGATTCTTTTTTTAATTATGATCGAGAATAAAATCTTACGATCATAAAATTGAATTAAGAATTGATTTTAATTTTAATTTTACATTCAATATTTTGAAAGTATGTATCATAATTTAAATGATAATTTATTATTGATTTATTTTTTTATTCTCTTTTTGAATAAGAATATATGATTCTCTCTCTTTTTTTATATTTAATTTATTTCTTACATTAACTAATAATGACATCTTATTATTATTTCAGAATATAGTTGCTTGTGAGTTAAATTTGTAAAATATTGAATTGTTTACTGGACTCCGTGATATTTGTTTGTATTTTATGAATTTTGTTATATACATTGACATATTTGTTTATAACTATTTAACAATAAGTTTGTTTCTTCCTATCTGCATTAAAAAATTGAAATATATATTTTTTATTATTTTATAGTGATAGACATTTAAAATATTTATAATGTTATTTTTTATATGAGCAATATATTAAAGAGAGGGTATTAAGAAGAATTCTTACATTTGGCTAATGCCAACATTGCCACATATTTGTTTTCTCAAATCTTCTGAATTTATAATCGTATTATAAATACACACACATATATATCTACTTGTTTTTTTTGTATCTACTTATCCATAATAAGCCAAAATATGGCGTTTTGACTTTACAATTGTGTCATAAGTTAGCTTCATCCTGAATAAATTATACCTAAATTTACATATGATAGAAACTCTATAATTTTATGATTCTAGATTATGAGGCTTGAACTGAATTTACTAAGACTCTTCAACTTGACAACTTTTGTTAAATAAGAGAAATTCCATCTTTAATTTTTCTAGATGTAAGGACTAAGGAGGATAATCCAAAAAAAAAACAGTGGAATAAAGATCAAGAAGAGGATAAATCATTACTCTCATAGGCTACCTTTTATTTCTCCATGTAAATATAGATATTTGGATAAAAGAAAATGTTTTCACGTGTTTCTTCTCTTCAACAACAATTATAGGAAGTCGATTATATTCTCCTTTTCTCATATACACTTTTGCATTTCACTTTGAACTGTTTTTTATATTGCTACTCTTGAAAGGTTTTTATTGTACCACAAAATCTTCAAAAGACATGATCTTACAAATGCATGCTCAGTTAGAAAACAGTATATCTATGGCACTTAAATTAATCACATTTGGTAGTTTTTTGTTATCTGTTTAGCCAATGATACGGCGGAAAACAAAAGGCTGTGTTAAATAACAAAGTTATGTGGAAGAGTAAGAAGATGAAATAAGACAAAATAGGGAGGAAGGAAAGACAAGAAAGGAGAAAACAGAGACTACTATGTAGAATAAACTCAATCTGTCAATCAAATATGAACTTCCAAATTTTCCTGCCAGCCTCCTTTATCTTAAGCATAGATCTTTTACATGGAAAAGAGGAAAAAGAAACCTAATTAACCAACTGTTATCTCAATTTTCATTACAGTAGTTTGTAAAAAACAAGAGTTATCTTCTGAAGTTGCAGGAACGAGGATTGTTATTTTTTATCATCTTTTTGAAAGAAGAAAGGATGGCTACAAGTTGTTATTTATTTTTTATCATCAATTCCAACAAAGTAGCAGCACATCTCCAAAAGGATAATGAGCAGCAATATTTGGTAGTGGGTTCACCTAACATACCATATCATGCAATAGTTCCCAATAACGATCAGCATCCTCATAGATGGAATATATATAGGCCAAACTGTCTCGAGTTAAGATAACTACTGCTATATGCCCAATGATGATAGGTGAATCTGGGTACATGATACCCACAGCGTCCCCCACGCCAAAGCTGTTTTTTAGATTCATGAGTATGCCA
>LTAE01000610.1:68805-108782 GCA_001647135.1 Pontederia paniculata
TTATCATTTATAAATATCTCTGCCATTAATTATTTTATTTCTTTTTTAAATTCATATCAAGATAGTGTTCAGATTTCTTCATTTTATAATTCTTAATATACTCAAGGTATTAAGATTTATTTTTTCAATTATATGGATTTTATAAGAGATTTGTTCTTAGCAAAGATTTTGAATGTTTTTTTAATTATTTATCAATTAATTTAAGCTGTAATAAAATCAGAAGAGTTTACAATGTGATTGTGGCAAGATTTTAATCTCATAATATTTTTTTCATTCGAAATGATCTAAACAATGAAAATATACATTGTATGCTCACAGTTAACTTTTATTTGATTCTTATTTATGCACCAAAAAAATATTTCCTTTTTTCGATAAGAAAACATCAACCTTTTTGTCATTTTTATCTTGATTTTGTATTACGCTATTCAAAAAAATTATATATTTTAAGTAAAAAGATATTTTAACTATATAGTATATAAGTACCGACCTTTTAGAATATATATAAATATAAATATAAATATAAATATATATATATTAGTAATGAAAAACAATTGGAAAATGAAAATGATTAATTTATTAAAATAAAATATTTTATTTAAATAGTCTATACTATATTAAATGGAGAGTAATAAACAAAGAGAATGGATGCTTAGATAATATCTAAAAAAAATTGATAAATAAAAAGTAGTTGTCACATGTGTGCCCCGATGTGTCCATCAAAGAGAAGCTTATAAAATGTAGAAACTAATAAAAGAATATATCAATTATTTAAATCCATATGCATAAGTATTAGTAGAGATCATAGATCAGTGTACTTTTTTCATATTACCTATTATAATATCTGCGCTATACATGATTAATATCAAATATCCCATAATTTAATAACCCCAACTATAATAATTTAATATTCAGTAATTTTCGCACTAATTAAAGATAAAATATAATTTTACAGAAGATGAAAGAATATAAGAAAACTATCCGCGCATAGCGCGGGCATTATACTAGTTCATACTTAAAAACTAAGAGGATTAATGTATTTTTAATATATATATATATATATATATATATGACACAAGAACAAAGCGAACATATTTATTAATTTATTGTTATGTAATAATTAATAGTAATAACAGAAGTATTTTTTTTATTTGGAAATCATATTTAGAAAATAAAATATATCGCCATGGGGGAGAGTGTATATTCTAGCACAAATATTGGCTATCAAGCGAACCCCAGGAAACATGTATGGTGTGAATTACTCTTTTATTCCTGAATAGCACTTTTTTAACTTCAGGTTTATGAGAATAAATAAATACACAGCTCATAAAAGAGGTGTACTTTTGTTGTAGATATATTTTAGCCTCAACTAGAATCATGTGGGTATGTAATCAAAGGTGTCACTATTTCTTTTTGTATAAGGATCATTTTTTCGTTTAAGTACATTTCGAATTCGAATTTTTTATATTTATTTTTTTTATTAAAAACATCACCTACCATAATCAAGAGTTGAGTTCGATCCAATACTATACTAATTAGTTAAAATTATTTATTTCGAATACTGTGAAGCAATCTAAAAAAAATGTCACTCTGGGCCAATGACAACTTCCTCAAAATCCGTTGGCTTCGCCAGGTGAGAGAAAGGCCTTCTGCTTCAGCCGTTCATTGGGCCTCAGTAATCTCTTCTCTCGTGTTTTGGCAAACGCATTTTTGAGGAAACAGATTCAAACAAATAAAATACTGTGAACACACACCTTTTGCAAAAGTATTTTTCCTGTGTTTTTAATGCCGTGAATTATTTTCCTAAAATTCCTATTAATCTGGCCCTAAGTCTTGGTCTGTTATCTAATATATAAAAAGATTGATTGTAAACATAAATGATATCTAAAGTGATTTCTCGTAACACTAACTCGATCCTATATATCTGATGACAACGGTAAATTATATATTTACCAAAAGAAAAAGTCCAAAGTGTTCTTACAAAAGAAATCACACAAGTGAAAATGATAGGACTGTAGATGGATGAGCCAAAGAAGCATAGGCAAATCTCCACTTCTTTGTTTATGGACTCAAGAATATGTACGTAGTTAATTAACATACCACATGATATATATATATGTAGAGAGAAAGAGAGAGAGAGAGAGATAAATATATATATATAGAGAGAGAGAGAGGCAGAAAAAATAAAGATTAAACTGCAAGAGACTATACATGCATCGACGTCATTTCCTTTAATTAACCATAAACTGAATGAGGCTTGGGGCAGTAGGAGTAGAACCCAAACAATTATAAGAAATATATAAATTACTTGGAATCACCTGCTTAAGAAAATGAATTTAATAAAGGTGCTACCTACTAGATAGCATCGTACTAATTATCTTGTCAATCATAAAATATTAGATGTACGATAATTCTAACATATAAAGATCTTATATTCATAATAAATCTAATATTTTACAACGGACTAGATAAGTAGTATGATATTACTTAATTAAGTAAGTAATACCTCTATTATTTTTTTAAGAAAATACTAGCTATAACATGATTCAATTGCACGCCAGACATGGCAAACATGTATCTGAACAAGATCCTAATCCATCTCTCTTTTTAGGAAGGTTATCTGTAATTAACCAGATAAATATACGTCCACAGGTCATGCATGTACAATCTATATGTTATGTCCTAAAAGTATTCTTTTTTTTATTGCCCGAGGAAGATTAATGCAGTCAGATGCATGAATCATGACCTAGTGCTGGCATGTATTTAGAGGATTCTCTTGAAATGGGAACAATTATTTGTTTTCGTAAAAATGGAAATAAATATTTCGTCATTGAATCACAAGCAACAATGTGAGCACATAATTTCTCATTAATTCCTAATCACAAGTAATTAATGTGTAGTGCACGTACGCATTCAAAACTATATGCAAAATGCAGATAAAACATGATATATACAAAAAGAAAATAATTAATTTATTGGATTCTCAGAGCTTATAACAGTATAATGTAGCATATGAAAAACTAGTTAAAGAGAACTTTTAAGCATACACTTTAGTGTCAAAGACTTTAAATACATATAGAGGCGTACCCTCAATAGAGCTGAGCATGAGGAACATGTATTATTTAGTAGTACTTGGTCACGAACACAATTAATTAGCGACCTAGCTCGAGTAGCACGACAAGAACAGGTAGGTGTGTTGCATGCAGCAAATATGACGTACAATAATCAACTACGACAACAAATACACCTCCAATGATTCGGCCCTAAAGACTAAGCACAGCAATTAAATTAAGCAGCTCGCTAACTATATAAAAACAACACATATTTATCAAAATCGATCAAATTTAGAGCAAAAATTTAGCATAAAATTTGATGGACGAAAAAATCTAAGGCTTAGGATCCCTAATTCATCTTTCCAATGGTGCAAGAACAAGTTTTTTTTCTTCTGCTTTTTTTTCCCTGTCGTCACTCACCACCACCACGGCGACGTCGAGGGAAACGAAGAGACCCTGCACGCATGCATCGCGCGGCGGCGGAAACAGCAAACAGCGTCCGCTTCCCAAGCCATCCAATGCTCCTCTGCCACATGTCCTCCGAAGGACCCCACTCCCGACGGCCGTTCACATCTCAAGCCACCGTGCGAGCTGCGTAGGGTTGACCACGCCCGGCACGTGGGGTCCGTCCGCCCGCATAAGCAACCGCGACACGTCCGCATAATACGACAAAAAAAAAAGGGAACCGAGGGATCGAATTGTGAAAAACAGAAAAACGAGGGATAAAACGGTAAGAAATGGTAAAAAAATTGGGGGAAATCGGAGGGTGGTAAAACAGAAAAAAAAAAGTCGCCGGAAGAGGTGACCAAGATCCGGCGGATTTCCACCGTGACGGCGACGAATGGACGGAGGCCACCGACGGCCGACGGAGAGGAGAAGCGATTGGAAAGAGAAGCGGAGAGAGAAGAGAGAAGGGGGAAGAAATGAGTGAGAAGTGCAGAAGGGGCTCGGTGGATCAAAGGACGGGTATATATAGGAGACCGCTTGACAGTTATGCCCCTTTAGGCCTAGAATTTATCGTGATTGCCATTGTTCTAACCTAAATGACCATACTACCCTTTTGCGAATTTATTGGTACAAGTTTTGATTTTTGTAAAAGAAGTACCTCTATTTTGTTTGCTTCGACCAATTACATACAAAAAATCAAATTAATATATTCTTCAGTTTTTGCAGATATTATTTGAGAAAACATTGAAATTAAATTAAAATAAGAAAACTCATACTCTATCTTTTTGCAACGAGAGATATCACTAATATATTTATATCCGAACAAGCCTAAATCTGAAAAGAAAAACAAATTATTTAGCATATTATATCATTATTTAAAATATAACAAAAGTCAGCTGCGTCTGCTTTTCTCAAATTATTCATATTATGAATATACAGCTTTGCTTCTTATTTTGGAAAAATCAATCAATATCAGAAGGAGGCCGAGGAGTTTTTGGTAATTGCAAATAGCCCAATAGAGATGTGCTACTTTCTCCTTATTGTGGGTCCCATGCAGCTAGACGAATTGAAACAGTTGGAGAGGGGCATTCTCGTGATTTGAAGCAGAGTACGAGGGCAGTTAATAAACAAAAAATAATAAATATATTGGACGAGGACTCCTTGGGACAGCGATATAAGGGGGATATAATTTTTTAGAAAAGATCTTTTCTTTTAATTAATTCGAGAAAAGGGTGAGTTGGAGGATACGTCGGGAAATATGATGCTTATAAGGGGGCATAAAAGGTATTTAATCATGAGGAACGGATTGGTGCGTGTGTGGCGAGAAAGGAAGGGGAATCTCGCCTAGGCGGTGCAAGTGCAAAGTATCGTCGACGGCGATCCCTACGGACATCCGACGGTGGAGCAGGTGACACGTCGACTCAGATTGGTGGGATCTCTCGGTGGAGACCCGAAGGTGGAACTGGAAGAAAAGAAACGTGACTCGCGTTGGAACCGCATAAGGTATCGGATCGATGCCTGGGGTCGAGGTCGAGCTCAAATGACCAATTCATCCCGACCGCGCTGGAGATGGGAGCTGAGTAGTCAGAAGTATGAGGGGGAGCCTTTGGTCAATTTATTCCAGGGTTGGAGCCCATCGCTTGGCATTGGAGCCCTGAAGTTTTGATCATTTATCTCCAATGAATTGAATCAATTGTTTTTTGCAATTAGCACGTTATAAAAGAAATATTTATCTAAGTCGAGGTAAAATTTAGATTGGTTGAGAATAATTTTTTGTCCTAATTCTTCTGTGTGACTTGGGATTAAATTAGGCATCTCCTGTCAGGCATTTCTTTGAAGAAGGGAGTTGCACTTATTGGAACAGCAGGTCGGGTGGTTCCTCCAGGATACAACATATTGATTCCACAACGCTATTTGTAATTCCGGCCGATGAGAGATCGAAACTACCAATATTTGAGAGCAAAACATAAGAAAGAACATTTGGTTGTGATTCAATGGCTCAGGTCTTCAAAGCCTTGTTTGTTTCAAAGGAAAGAAATCTGATTTTTTTTTTATTAAAACTTTAACAAAATCTCAACCAATAAAATATATTTCTTATTGAAAAGAGATTTTTTCAATTTCACGTTGTCTTTCTCGAATAGTTTATATTATTAAGAACGGAGCGAGAGATCAAAGTTGAGAGGGATTAAATAATTTTGGAGAATCGATGGTGCAACCCCAAATTTTTTCAATATATTTATAATTTTTTTTTCTAAAACTTTCTTATAATTTTAGTTTTAGGATGATAATTTTTAATACTTTTTAAAATCACAATTTTGAGAAATATATTTACTAATTTTATTCATTTGTAAAATATATTTAATGGAATAAGTAATTTAAATAATCAAAACGAAGCTATATATATTAATAAAGGTAAACATTTTTTTATTATATTGTTTAGAATTTAATTTTGGGGAGGGGCAAGTTTTATAAATATTAAAAATATATGCATCACATATAATAATATAGGAATAGGAAAAATTTGGGGGGCACTTATGCATTGGCTCTGTCCCTGGTTATTACATTATCAAATACATTAAAACAACTTATTTGCCGAAAGGTAAAACAAATTCCATTCTCTTCCCAAACTTATTTTCAGCAAAAAAAAAAGAAGAAGAAAAAAGCTTAACTACAGTTATGGCTACAGGATGCGTAATTGTCGAAATAGTCAGGTATACACGAGCGTGATTCACATGGGTGATCTGTTAGACCATGCTAATCGACATTGAACAGTGCACAAGAGTGAACAAAATATGCACTAAAATAGCATCAAACGTAAGGGACTCCTTCCTGTCCAAGTACAACCCCACAAGAGCATGCAAGGGGGTCACATGCGCTGTTCCGCCATGCATTTGACAGAGAACATTAATAGCACTAAGGAACAATAAATTAAAACTTTTACTGCATGGTGGATATAAAGACATCACCATTTGTAAATAGACGAGAGAAACCGTTTACTTCAGGCTGTGTAATTATACCTGTGTTTCCCTTTTATGATATAGTAGGACTTTTTTCTTGTGCAGATCTCGCCAGATTTATATCATCTTCCTAGCTCAGCTGAACGCCTGAACAGGATCAATTGCAAACGGAATCAATAAGATTAAAGAATAGAGTGTAAAGTGTTCATGTGAAACAATCTAGTTTCATTGATCTATTTATTTGTTCCAACATATCGTACACATATTCAGAGTCTACATTGACCATTCCATTAGCTAAGAATTCATGAACTATTCCATCAATTTCAATTAGACTGCATCCAGGGCTCTTCTTTACACCAATTTTATCCATCATTGACCTCATCCCTGCAGCATCATCCCATCGGTCGATCGCTGAATATATGTTTGAAGCGAGCACATAAGCTCCGCTCCCCTTTGGTTCCAAATTTGCTATATTTGCCATCAATTCTTGTACATAGGGAATTTCATTCAGTTCATTTGCCCTAAGTCCGCCAAACAGTGCTCCCCAAATGAACACGTCGGCTTGCATTGGCATGGACTTGATGAGATCCAATGCTTCATCGATCAAGTTTCCCCTACTAAGAATATCAACCATGCAAGTATAGTGCTCCACCTTAGGAGTTATGCCATAAACTTGATGCATTTGGTTGAATATTTCACGCCCTTGATCTACTAATCCCGAATGAGAGCAAGCGCACAACACAGCTAAAATTGTAACGTCATTTGGCTTAAGCTGCAATCTTTCCATCTGCCTGAAAGTTTCCAACGCTTTCTCAGAATGTCCATGCATAGCAAAACCATAGATCATTGAAGTCCATGAGCAAACATCTTTGCAATTCAATCTATCAAACACTGGCAACGCCCTTTGCAGCATTCCGCATTTGACGTACATGTCAATGATCGACGAACCAAGCATATCATCCACCTCGAACTTTTGCCGCTCAAGATATGCATGGATCCATATGCCTTGCTCGAGAGCACCGAGATGTGCACAACATGACAGAACACTGACCAAAATAGACTGGTTTGGCACTGCACCCTGAGCCAACATTTCATTGAACGATCCAAGTGCATCCACAAAATTGTTGCTCTGCGCAAATCCTGATATCATTGCGCTCCATGTAGCCACATTCTTCTGCGGAGCTCTATCAAACAATGCACGTGCCAAGGCGACGGATCCCGACCTAGCATGAGCTCCAATCATCGTGTTCCATGAAATGATATCTCTCTGAGGCATTTCCTCAAACAACTTAGTAGCCACATCCAAGCAACCAAACTTCGCATACCCCGCAAGGAGCGCATTATAAGTCCCAACGTTTTTCCCGGTCATCACATCGAAGAGATAACGCGCAGCCTCCAAATCTCCGCACTTGGCATAACTGCCGATCATCGAATTCCACAACACAGCATCTCTCTCGTGCGCTTCATCAAACAATCGCCGAGCAGTGGCCACTTCGTCGAACTCCGAGTACATTCTGATGAGGCCGCTAAGGACGTAAGGGTCCAGAGCGAATCCGAGACGCAAAATCTTCGCGTGCAAAGCTTCGCCAGCTTCGACGGCAACCAGAAGGGAGCAGGCCTTGAGAACGAACGGGAACGTGAAGCCGTCGGGGGCGAAACCGTCACGCACCATCAGGAGGTAAATCCGTAGCGCTTGGTCGGGGAGGCGCCCGCCGGCGAGGCCTCTGATCATGGAGTTGTAGGAGAAGGCGGATCGATGGCGGGGCGCAATGCGGTCGAAGAGGAGGGAGGCGACGCGCACGTCGCCGAGCGGAGAGGTCGCGGCGAAGGAGAGGAGGAGGGCGAGGGACGAAGAGTGGGAGGAGGAGGAGGAGGAGGCGTTGGCCAGTAGGATTTGGGCGAGGATTTGTTTGAAATGTGACATAGAGGTGCAGCGCCTGGAGAGTTCATAGATTCTTCTGCTTAAGGAAGCCAGTTTTTGCCGCCGGTGTCTAAGATTTTTGAATGCCTCGTGGAGTTTTTGAAACGGCCACGCACTAAATAATAAAGCCTAAAGTCAAATCTGAATTTCTCATTCCAAATTTTGAATTGGAGAGAGTTCCTTATAGTTTTTCAATTTATTTTCGAAATAAATTTGATGATAATAATAATAATAATAATAATAATAATAATAATAATAATAATAATAATAATAATAATAATAATAATAATAATAATAATAATAATAATAATAATAATAATAATAATAATAAGGACGATATACGATTTAGTAAAATTGTTTGAGTGCAGATTCAACAATAATATTTTTTGCATATAAATGTTAAATAAGTAATCATATATATGTCCTTATATTTTATTTATCAATAAAAAAATAACTCAATTTTATTAGATAAATTTACCACCCGGACGTATACATATTTTTTTTTCTAATTTGATTACATTTTAGATACAAATATATTAAACAACTAGCTTCACAAGAGCTGTGTTTGGATAGAAAATCGGGGGTTCTCCGATTCTTTGATGTGATAGATTAATTCTAGGTGCGTTTGGATGAATTAAAAATGTAATAATTATAGATAGGTTCTAAAAATATTTGGATAAAAAGTAAAAATTAGAAATATAAAATAATTTTTTAATAAAGATAAAACTTATTTTAATTTAAAAATTATATTAAGTAATATAAAATTAATTTCATAAAGTAATATTTTCAAAAATATATTTTATAAAATATACTGGTTAAAATTATTAAAAAATAATAAAAAATAAACTCACAATATATTATTTTAATAATAATATTTTAATTTAAAAGATTTATTGTAAATAATTATTAATTATACTAATAAAATAATTTATATTAAAATTAAACATAAGGTAATAAAATATTTTCTTATAAAATAAATTTAAGTAATATAAAGTAATTAACATAAATTGTATAATTAAATAATTTATGTAACTTATTTTAGTCTCACATTCAAATTAATAAAATATTATCATAAAGATAATTTTAAACATATTAGTTAAAAAATATAATGAGATAATTTATAATTTATAATTATATGATTTAGTTAGTATTAACTAAAAATTATTATTTAAAGTTAAAAAGTAAAAAAAAACAAAAAAAGTAACTAAAAAAAATTACAACAGTGCTATTGTTGCAGCGGTGTGCACGGAACCAGCGGTTCCTGAAAAAATAGGAACCGCTTGTAAGAACCCTGGGTCACGTGACTCGGGGTTCTTACCTCGGGTTCGATGCTCGATTTCTCAAAACATCTTGTCGTTTGGGGAACCAGGTCAGAACCGGAGTCGATTCTGATTTCGATTTCGTTTTCAAACGCAGCGAAGAAGAATGTTAATTACTAAACTTGATGAGCTAATTATTTTTTATAAGTTGTTGGTAATTACATCATAAAAAAACATAAACTTTTTTTTTCTCAACGTCAAGAATCATGTTTTTTTTTAAAAGCATAAATACAAAAACTCGTGTACATCAGTGACCACATAATTAAAAAAACAAAGAAATAAAAATGCAAAGCAACGAAAGCTAAGATTTAATTGGGATTTAGTGAAATTGAGATGAAATTAATTTAATAACTATTTTTTTAGTGATGAAAAGAGAAAAAAAAGTTGGGAAAACCAATGTACAAACCACATAAACAAGATATGGCAATTGATGCACAATGTCTTTCGAGTCTCTGGACCCATTGGTCAGTGTTTAGAATATTAGATTGAGAGATAAAAGATGTTCAACTTTTAATATATTATCATAAGCGAAAGGTATAAAAATAATTCGTCGTGAATGGCTTTAATGTTTTGATATTTGATGAAGTCAATATTTGATTGTCTGACTGATTTGTGAAGAAAAGTAAAATAATGTCAAGAGAAATTTGTATATAAAAATGAAAGGTAAATTAGAGTTTAATTCTGCCATCAAATATTTATAAAAATTGTACTGATAGAGCTGATATTTCAAAAGGAGAAAAGTGGATGTGTAAACTTATTTTGTGTAAATTTCTAAAAAGTACTAAATAATGATAATTTTTAACTTTAAGAAGTGAACTTCACAGTTTCGTAAAATTTATTTGCGTAGAAGTAGTTTACACGTCTTTTTTATTTAAAAGAATGGGTATAATAAGAAACTTTTTAAATATGAAATATTTCATCAAATTGATAGATTATTATTCCTTCTTAAATTATTATAATACTACTTTCTATTAGTTGAATAAAAAATTCTGCTTTGCGGTATAAATTATTATATCGATAAAGTCTTAAACTCTATTTGGCACGTACGTAGAATAGGATTTATGGTAAATACGCTATTTAAGGTGTTTGACAAGTATAATTAATAATAACGACTTAGTATTTTGAGACGCTTGACAGATCAACATATAAAGTAGCAACAAGCGTATTAAAATTTATTTTTAGATATACACTTAAAATATTTTAATATTAATTATTATTTACCAATGGGGTAGGGGGTGGAGTGATAAGGAGCTTCATCCCGCTTAAAGGAGGTCTTGAGTTCGAGCCTCCTAGATGCAGTAATTTCTCATTGGAAGTCTCACCCACCAAAATTAGGTGTCAGACATAGGGCGACAAAGATTAGTCGTGTGCTAATAGCCTCATATATTGTTTGATAACCCAAAAAAATTAATTACTATTTGTATGATACACTTATTATTTTATATTATATGATCACTTTATTGTTTATTATTAATTTAAATTTATAAATCATTTAATCAAATATTTATTTTATTATTATTTATTAAATATTAAAATAGTTAAAATAAGAATGTGTTATTAAATTTATGATACATATATTAATACAATTTATTAAATAGTATTTGTATCATTTTTAGTCATTTTATATTTATTAATTAGTTCAAAGTTATATTTGTCATATACTTTTATTAAATTTAATAATTAACTCGTTGTCGATAATAATTAATCTTTAGTCGCTAACCGCTATTCACTATTAATAACTACATATCAGAGTTTTAGTAGAGTGATTAACCACATCTTATCTCTCGTAGACATTAAGATTTTAAACTCAGAGTCTGATGTAATTTACTTTTATTTTTTATATTGTGCTTGTGGCCTCCATTTGAAATGAAAAGAAAAATCTTGTGAAAAAGAAAAGAAGGCGAAAGTATTCCGAAAAAGAAAAGATTTTTTTAGATGTAAATAATAGTACAACACATCACGAGATAAGTGTGATCTCAAAATTGAACTTTAACATCTATGAGATATTTAAGCTCTTATATTTTTCATTTCAGAAGAAGACTAGTCCATTTAAAATATTAGAGAACACTGAAGATATTATATTTGTATAGGATTGTCCTAGTTAGAGTCAATAATTCACTTAGGAGAAAAAGTTGAATACCATCTTGTGTTTTGTATTATCTGATTAATCATATACTGATTACTTTAAAAAATAGGTCTAATTATTATCGTGGTTGTTAGATAATATAATGAACATGATTAAACTACTAATAACAGTTGACATTTTAAATCAGTAAACGCGTTTTCTCAATGTTATGCATGATTTTGAATTATCAAATTAATCTGATGATACTACAGTAACTTATATTATATCAGAAGTTATCAATTTAGTTATAATATATGATCAACAAATTATTAAAATGATAAAAACGACTATCTATATAAACTATAGAACTGACTATATATTATGATACTGATTAAAATCATATAAGAACATGTCATATTTTTCTTATGATTGCTCCACTGCGCTAATTCATTTCTATACTTGGTCTTGTGAGATAAATGATCCAAAATGATAAGCAAATTATTATTCCATGAGTGAGCAGCATTTATTATTATTATTATTATTATTATTATTATTATTATTATTATTATTATTATTATTATTATTATTATCTGTCTTTTTTTATTAAAATATGATTAATTAGCTATCATGCTTTAGCATGGTGATGACTTGTGGAAGTTTCTTATGGCAATAGTGCGCTGGCCTAACAGATAAAAGGAAAATTATTTATGATATCTAAAATTATAGGAAAAGTGTCTAATGATGCAAGGATCCACTGAAGCTATCTAGGAAAAAAAACAAAGAAATATGAAGTGCAAAATTTTCCAGCAGTAAAAAAGAAAAACAGGGTTTGTCTACAAGAAAAGGAAAGATCGTATTTAACCAGTGTGGTTGCATGAAAACAGAAACTTCAGCTGAAAATAATGAGAATCAAAATTATCAAACCTTCAACTACTTGGATTTTCAAATATTCCATGTCAATAAACAATGATTAACAAGTTAAAGAAAATTACTGTGTATGTGCACTAAATTATTTCGAGAACTTTCAAGGATACATACGGGAACACAAGTTACACAACTTGTCCATTTCTTGTTACTGTTTTGCGAGTCATTGTCTCTCTTTCATTTTCCTTCTTTTAACTTTATTCTAATAAAGCTAATGGAGACCAATTGTGGACCGAAAGTTGCATACATGCATGATATCGACGTGACATAGTTATAGCGGTGGGGTGCGAAGCTGAATAATTAAGTAGCAGCTGTAACATGAATTGACCAAAAGATTGTTGTACCATTAGGAAACAAAGAAATTTGGATTCTTTAGGACATATAAGATGGCTACGTCTAGAGTTGCAAACATATTTATATCGCATGAAATCATTTATAGCATCAAATAAGAAAATTAAGTACAAAAACAAAATTTATATAGTGCTTTCTTACAAATTTAAAAGGTCCAAACATATGATATATATGAATTAAGAAGGACAAAGAACACATAATTAACAATAACAAATAACAACTTAATTACGTGAGCATATGCAACTATTACAGACAACAAGCAGGTCATGCAACATACTTCGAAAGGACATGGCACTCAGTGATGTCCGCCGATACCTCCGCCGCCTCCAAACCCTCCTCCTCCTCCGAAACCACCGCCAGCACCTCCACCTAATCCCCCACCAGCGCCGCCACCCTTGCCGAATCCTCCACCAAATCCGCCACCAGCACCGCCGCCGCCACCGGCACCTCCGCCTAGACCACCTCCGGCACCAAAACCACCACCTTTACCAAAGCCGCCACCTGCACCCCCTCCAACTCCTCCACCAACGCCACCGCCATACGCCAATTCCACCGCCTTTACCAAACCCGCCACCGCCACCTAGTCCACCACCCTTGCCGAAGCCGCCACCAACGCCGCCTCCATGGCCGAACCCCCCACCGAGTCCGCCGCCATGGCCGAACCCGCCGCCAAGGCCACCACCTTTACCATACCCACCACCCAATCCACCACCTCCACCTCCACCTAGACCACCTCCACCTCCAAACCCACCACCTGCACCACCGCCGCCACCCAAGCCACCACCTGCGCCACCACCACCTCCAAACCCTCCACCACCACCAAGCCCGCCTCCAGCACCACCACCATAGCCGCCGCCGAACCCACCGCCTTTACCAAACCCAGCACCAAGACCAGGGTGGAACCCCAAGCCTTTCTTCATTCCCATGAACTTCCCATCTCCCTCTTTGCTTGCCAACCGCCGGCCGAATGCACTGCCCACAGCGGAGCTGAGGCAGAGCATCAGTAGCAGTGCAACTCTCGTTCTACTCATCATTATAATTTTTTTTGTATATCGAAGTCTGCTGGATTGGCCGTGTGGGCGACGAGTGGTTTATATATATGTATATAGTGAGGCCGTGGCCCCGAGTGCATTGAATGAGCCCCAACGGTGCCCGGCCGGGTGAGCAGTGAAGAGGGATATGAGAGGCATCGGAGGGCCAATGCTACTGGGCAGGTTGGCGGAATTTAATGAGCCAAGTGAGGTCCCGAAGGGCTATTTGATGTAGTTACATCGTGCATGGACCATGGTCTCTTTCTAGCAATCGAAATATCAAATATGTATGTTGCCATGGAATGATGGATGGATGGTCGATCCACTACGTACAACAAGTAGTAGGAAGGAGTAGGCGGAGAAGTAAGTTGCATAACCAAATTAACGTGTAATTTTAAGGGTAATAAGGGTTTATTATTGGCCCCATCATGTTAAGCTAATTGTCAACTAGCTAACTAAGAATATATATATATATATATATATATATAAATATATATACATATATATATATATATATATATATAATTGTTAACTATCTAATAAAGCTACAACGCAGGCATGCATATATATGCGATTGACCATGCATGATGCCAAAGAAGTGGCCTGCGACCGCTAGTTCAGAAGGTTAATTAAGTGCTAGAAAAACACACTGTGTTGTGAGTTAATTATGCTATAAATGTAATTAGTATTTAAATTTGCAGACATAATTTATTATACTAAGTAAATTAGTTTGACTAATGATATTAAGCAGTTCTTGTAACTTATATAACTATATATAAGGAACTTTCTGGTAGGAATTCTATAAGATTTTCATTTGCAAAGGATTCTAATTCATGTTAATACTATAAGTTTTATCAAATTGTGTAATCCTCATAATATGTGAACATAAGATGTTTACGTAATAGTTTAAAAGTTCACGTGTTTATTTTTTTTATACAGCTTTCATAGTTATATTGTGTGTATTCTAAGAATGGTGTAGCGGGTTGAGAATTGGCGCAATTAGCAGATGAGAGAGTTAATATTCTCAAATTTAAATATTAAGACACGAGTTTAATATTTTTAAACTCTGTTAATTTGTGGATATGGATACTTATTTCGGACAATAAAAAAAGTATATATAGTGGTTTGATCCTACACGTATATAGCTGACTTTGAGCTTTGATCGCTGTCACGAAATTAATAAGGAACAAGTGAATAACTCGCAATTACTTGCGTGCACATGCATGAAGTCCTTCGTCACAATACAAAGGTAATTGAATGCAGCAAATGGAGCTAACAATGAAATATGCATGCGAGTAAGGTACATATCTTCAATTTACAGCTCTCTTTTTGTAATGAGCAATGAATATTGAGCATAAGTTTCTCATAGGAGCAAGTTTTCGTAACCAAAGAATGCGTTTTCCCGTCATTTTTTTTCCTTTTGACAGAGACAAGCAGCAGTTGATTGATACTAAAAATGTATATATATGAAAAAGGAGAACCTCGCAAAGTTCAGTGAGTCAGTGACAGTTGATCTAGCTAGAGGAAATGAGTGGTTTCTTCCACGCTTTCTATCTGTCGAAGAGGGGGATAAAAATAGAAGAATTCTCAAGATAATATCAGTTAATTCATACTTGTATGGTGATCCAGGAAAATGAAGCATGATATAATAATATGAATGACCATTTATACGCAGGCAGCATTAATGCTTCACGCAGTAAGGACAGTGGGGTGGTTGCATGCATGCATATGACTTGTTGGTGCACAATTGCAGGTACTGATGGAGGTGCATGGTATAAGAAAGAGCTCTCCTTAGTGAGGGACAGCTCATGTTTCTTATCATCCTTTTTACCTGTAATTTCTCGTGACCTCTAAGGGGTTGAATCGAAGATGCAAACAGCCAATTTCTCAAATTTGATTCACTAGTTTGTTAGGATGTCGATATAAACTATAATAAAATAAATTATATTTACTTGTAAGACTTTATTTTTGATAATATCATTTCAAATTATTTTATATTAACATCATATAACATATTAAAAAAACTGACAGTCGTTATAAAAGAATTAATGTAGAGTGATCACTCTTTCAAAATTTAAGAAAAAACATCTATAAATTATTTGTGTCTTTTTAATCATTTTAGACACAAAAAATTGAGTAGAATTCATTGTTCATGATTTATATATCATTTTTCTTGCATTACTTAATAAATATAATTAGTGCCGATTAGAAAGTTGAAAATAAAAAAATGCACGATATTTGTTTTGTGATTTATATCAACAATTACAAATATAGATATAAAAAATATAAACAATTATATAGAATAATTAACTTTCATGGTTCTTACTATATTACTACTTAATTGGGCATGCAAATCAGTATACACAATGTGCCTGCCATGCATACCAAGTCAGGAGGTAAAGAAAAAAAAAGTAGAAAAGAACATGCATTGGCATGCTCATTCAGGTCAGCATTCGAGATCCATTTCAATTGTTATTTGAAGAGAAACGTGTAAGAATCATAAGCAGTTTACTGCTCTAGTAAACTGAAGTTTACTGAACTTTGTGCAAAACTTCTGTTTCTTTCTTTTTCATCCATATGTTGATCGGTGTTTAAAATTACAACTGATTCCAGAGTAAATTGATCTTTTGTTTATATATATATATATATATATATATATATATATATATAAGATCGATGGAGGATCAGTCTTTAATGCGTATTCAGGTGGTAGTTGATCACACTCTTGAGCATTAAATATATCTTGGTACGTAGAAACAAAAGACGTATGAAAAGCAAGTCCAGAAAGTCCAACAAGATGACGAGTCTTGTCCGGCAACCAACCCCAGAAATTAAAGGTGATCACACTCCTTTTCCATCTTCTGATCAGTTTTAATGGAAAGCCATAAATGTAGCATGTGGATATATGGCACTCTTTTGTGTGCTTGCACACATCAACTTGACCTACGTACCCTCGATCTATCTTTATCTCCTCGTTGTCTGCCAATTTAATTTAACAAAAGGAGACATATGCATCACTTTGACTGGATTGATCATATACATTGATTACTCTTGGTGGAAGCTTCATATGCGTTTGTACACCATGCATGCATGACATCTATAGGTTTAGATCTAGGAGTTGGAATAGAACTGAAAGCTGGAATAGCTAGCACTGCTGCATGCCAATCAACTGCATGCATGTCTGCTAATGCTGAGAAGAATATCGCAAGGCACCACTGTTGCATGTGTCAATTGGCACATTTGTCATGGACATGCAGTTGGCTAGCTATATATATAATGTAGGACCTTAATTGCTTGCTCGCCTAACGCACCTATGCGTGCATGGCTGTCATAAAAGGATCGAAGAACAGAAAGATTAGAGAATGAATGTAGATGCAGCTACCAGATCTCGATCAGTATTGACTCGAAGACTACTTCTAAGCAGTGGAGGAGCTGAACTTTTATTCAGAGGGTGCACAATTACTTATATAATTATTTATATAATTAAATAATTATTTTAAACATTAATTTTATATTTATAATTATAATGTTTAATATTTTGTTTGCACGACTTAATGCAATTCAAGGATTTACATAAATTTTACTTTTTATTTTAAACATTAAAAAAATAAAATGAAAAAAGTGAGAATATTTAAAATATGAAAATGATATTATAACACTATGAATAAAATATATGAATATTGAAATAACAAAATCTGACAATATTCTCATATGCATGTGATAAAATAATATATCATATAGTCATAGACTAATAAGTAAAAATTTGTAATGTATTATACTTTTAGTGAATAATGGAAGAGTATATTAGATAATATTTGGGTAAAAGTAAAGAATAAATAATAAGAAAGTAAAAATGAGAAATGTAAATTAAGTATAGGAAAAAAATGAAAAGCTGAGGAATTGAATACATAAATAGATTATTATGATATAATTATAGATTAATAAAGAGAAATATATATAATATTGTTAATAGATGAATAAAGATTAATATAATATAAGTAAATTTTATTTTATGAAAGAGTATATGAGATAATATTTAGATAAGAGTGAAGAATAAATAATAAGAAAATGCAAATGGGTAATGTAAACTGTATAGAAAAAAATTTGGAAAAAAAATGACTAGTATATGAATTGAACTAACGACCTCTTCATACATTCACTTCCCTTCGAGATGTTTAACTAGCCATCTGCACAAACAATCACACTTGGAAAATCACTACTAAAAAAATATTTAACGGAGTCCAGGAGTGTCAGTACACCCTCTTGCACCCCCTTGGCTCCGCCTTTGCTTCTAGGGATGCCAGATCAAATTAATTAAGAGTATGTACTATGCATATATAAATTATGTCAATAATATTTTCATATGATTGATCGATCATTATAAGAGAAATATTGCTTAACGAGCACAAATCAGTAAGCGATTTTTTATCATTAATTTGCTCACTATTTACGAGCAAAACGCGAGTAAGCTTCAAAAATATTTTTCAAAAAGAATTAAATATTGTCGAGCAAATCAGCGAGGAATATATATTTCTTGGTGTAATTAGTAAATAATTTTTTTTATATCTTTTGTAACTTTATTAGCGACTAAAATTTGCACGCAAAATAAGTAAAAATAAATATTAAAAGTATTTCTTACTTTAATGTTAACGACTGATTTAGCGAAAGAGAAACAATTACTCACAAAATAAATAAAATAAATACTTATATTTTTTCTAAATTTAATATTAGCAATTGATTTTGTGAGAAATTGACGAGCAAAGACTTGTTCGCTAAATATTTTAAAACCATCAACCCCGACTTCCTTTCTTTTTTTTTTTTGCTCGACCAAATGCCGCCTTTATCTCAATCATCGTCGCCGCTTCTTACCTTTTATATTTTCAGTTGCGTCTTCGATTATATTAACTATCATTATTAGCATAAACTATTTTGATAGTTGAATGGTAAAAATTATCAATTTATATTTTAATATTTTAGTGTAGTTGTATTGAGCACTATCGTTGTCTCTTAATTATTAAAGTACCATGAGTCACAAAATCATGATTTAAATTGCTTAATTAATTTTTTGAACTTCAATAGGTTAGTCAACTTTTAATTTAATGTTCATGTCACTCCTATTTTATTCTTACAATCATTAGTATTTTACTGTTTTACATTATTTTCATGTGACGCTTATGTGGAGTATGCAACATAATATTCTTTCCAGAAAAAGTAACATTGTTATTTTATTATTAAATTCATCACAACTTAAATTTTCAAAATATATTTTGCGTAAACTACTTTTTAAACAAAATTATTAATATTTTTTATATATTAATATTTTTAAAGTTGAATTACGTGTCATTTGCCAATATGTGCCACGTGGATTCCTAAATTTGTCCATGACTTAGATCTTGACATAGCAAAAGTTGAGCGATTTGTATATTAAAATTTAAAAGTAAATCATTTTAATGATGATTTTGTACAATTTGAGTGACCTAACATATGATTTTACAAACATTAAGCAATATATAATTGAAAACTACAGTTAAGTTAACTAAACAATGGTTTTTTTATAAAAAAAAAAATAGTAACTGTTGATGCTTTGAATTATATTTTTAGCATAGTTAGCTAAAAGAGTTGAATTTATTTTAGATTTTGATTATGATTCCACAGTTACAAACTCTTCTAAATATTTAATGTGATAATCTTTTATTTTAAATTACTATAATCTCAAAGTAGAGAACCGATCTGAATATAAATCAAAATCGATAATAAATCATCCAAAATTTATAGGTCAATTTTTCTTTCACCTTTGTCCACAATCTCTTCGTTTTTTTTATAAAAGGTGCTTAAATTTAATTCATAGGTTATTATATACCATGTAGATGTTATTTGTTAATTTTAAAATGACATAGAATAGTGGAAAACTCAATGAAATTGGACGAAAGAAGTTACAAAATGTAATACCTACAAATTTTATTGGACCTCACTATTACTTTTAAGAACTTTTGTTGGACTTCAAAGTCCAAGAAAATTCCTAATGAAAATTTGTATAAATTTTAAAGCAGAATTATTTCCTTTTTCACATTCTGAATAATCAAGTACAGAAATATGATTAAAGGTCAAAGTATCTCCAGTCCAATTTTTCTTCTTTCTACATTTTGCATTTGTTCTCACTCCAATGGCGCATGTTTGGGAAAAATAAAAAGACATCAATATTGACAAGAGGAAGGAGAAAAAAGGTTCATCACGAAGAAACAAAAAATATTTAGGACGAAAAAGAAGAAAAAAAAATCGATCCCGGTTAAAGTATATAGAGGCATCACAATCTCTCTTTTCTTGAACCATATATGATTAGATAATGAATTGTTATTATTTATGTAATTAGGAACAACTTTTTACTATGTATAAAAAATTAAAGCTATAGTTATGATAATTCTTTTGTCCAAATTATGTTCCCAATATTTCAATCAATTTTTGGATGAATTTTACTAGTTAAGAAGTAACATATGATGTATCAACATATACGTATTCAAATTTAATCTCTCTATACACTATAATCATCATAAAGAGATATAATTGAATTAGTTATCCATTCTTATGTTATTTCAAGATCATTGTGACTGAATTGCAATAATATTTTAGATAAGTTTATTTATTAAAAAATAATCAAATATGTATGTATAGATAGGTCTCGAAGTTTAATTTCAATAAAAATTGGATTCATTTCAATTTAATATGTATTAAGGGAAATATGATCGAAATATTGAACCATTATCGCGCTACCCTCAAATTAAAAAACTCGTATTTGTTAGGAAATTACATGAGTCACCCAAAAATGTCCCACTTGTTTATGTAACAATCCATGTCATAAAAAATGTTTCAACACAAGGTAACTTATTGTTTCTCAGTTTCACTTGTACGTGAAGAAGTCTAGAATTTCTTGTGTTCTGTTGTTTGACTTGTAGTTATATTTAAAAATAAAAATATTAATGATTAAAGTTTAAGAATGGAAAAAGATAAATTTAATTAATTAAGATAAAAATTAAAAATGGTGGGGTATCATTAATCATGAATTATTACGTGGAGAACAAAATTAAAAATAAGTGTAGGAGCCCATACTGGTGAAAGCAACATATTACGATCACTAGTCCTATCATAAAGGACTCTTCATCCTATGCAACAAATGAGAATCTTGAGTGATATTTTTCACTATATGAACTCATTATGACATTTACAAGTCAAAGAAAAATAGTGTAATATCGTCGGAAGTGCCTTTGGGCATATGTCAGATGAGAATATGACCATGTTTCAGGGGTGTTATAAAAGTGTAAGGGCCAAAGTAAGTTTGAGATATAGATTAATATATAACGCGAAACCAGAACAATATTTCATAAGTTTTAACTAAGATTGTATATATCATTTTTTACTCAATATTTTGTTTAACGAGCAATATTTTTAATATTTATTTATTTATAAAAAACAAATAAAAGTATAATACATGACAATTAAGAACAAAATGACATAATACAATTGGCAGAATAATGTAATACAAGACAAGATAACGGATGACACAACATTCTAATACTCGTCACTTAAATCCTATTCGTTCTTAGGAACCGATACATATAAACGCTACAAAAGCTCCAGATCCAACATTCGTCATTCTCTTTCGCTTAACTTACATCCAACCTCCACCAACCATGAACTAGACGGAACTACGATGTCCTCTGTCTCCAAAGGTCGCCACCTTCTTCTCCTCCACCTCCTCCTTCGTGACGACCTGCTTGGGCCAGGCGATTCCGTTGGGTTCTCTCTTCTTCGCCAGCTTCCAGAATCCCTAATTCAAATTCGAGTCCACTAAAGCCATGTGTATTGTTTCGAAAAGATACATGCATTTGTTCTGTTGTTTATCAATAGAAAATTGCACGTTTAGAGGTGATTTTTCAAATATAATCGTTGATCAAAGTATGTTGTCCAATTTTATCGTCAATATTATATTTTTCTTAGAGCATACATCTTTTTTACTCTAATAATGGATTAAACATTGGCTTATGGATGTTGTTAACATCAAAATTTCATACTTAAACACATATTGGAAATTTTGATATGAAAGGAAACATGAAACAAGTGTTACTAGTCATTTGGTAAGATTGGTCCATTCTAGTCTAACTATCGCAATTAGTGGAAACCAGATTGGAATGGCAACAAGGCCATAATTATATCGTAGTTCATTTGCATTATAAGCACAATAAATTGCATTGCCACAGGATGGTGGGTGATCCTTTTCAGAACAAATATTTGAGTAGTTGGAAATTTATTAAACAATTGATAGACACAAATGCTAAGCCATTTCTGATCAACACAAAATTGGGATAAATGTCTACAAAAGTGCGAAACTTAATAACGATCATTTCTATATTTGAATAATTATTCAAATGTGATGACCTTCACTATGCATATTGTTGATAATGGCTTAAATTTTAACCCAATGATAAACTCTTATTTGACAATCTATGCATCACAATCGTTCAAATAATTGGGACGACGAAGCCGCACGTCCCTATTTTGTATTGGAAATTCCTATATAAACTTCCTAGGTAGGATTTGAGTTATTCTGTATTTTGTATCATCTATTATTTTTTCTCAAAAAAAGAACTCAACAGCCGTCTGAGAACATAACCAAGTTAAGAGTGAACATTTTGTGTGCGAAATTCTCTCTCTCTCTATCTATCTCTCTATCTATCTATCTATCTATCTATCTATCTATCTCTCTCTCTCATCTCATATCCACAACACATATTTTTTCTCAATCGTACATACTGATCTGATTCTAAAAAGTATGTAGTGTAGTTGTTCCATACCTTAAAGTTCCTAGTTTGGATCCCCGGTTTCATGTTTACTTCTTCAAAGAATGGGCTTATGCCTTGCGTCTGTCGTTCCAAAACTTCCTAAGTGAAATCTTCAATGGGACCCATATCCTTGAAGTTTGTTTTTGTTTGTCATCATGATATTTTCCCTTGCATTAGTAGGATGGTTTGTAAGGCCTATTGATTCTAATATTACTTAATGTAGCGGGATGGAAACTACACTTCTTCCCATCTTGTTTCTCTATATAAATAGAGATATTATGATCTCTTGCCCATATCAAAGCTTC
Source organism: Pontederia paniculata (assembly GCA_001647135.1). Taxonomy (NCBI): domain Eukaryota; kingdom Viridiplantae; phylum Streptophyta; class Magnoliopsida; order Commelinales; family Pontederiaceae; genus Pontederia; species Pontederia paniculata. The sequence goes on from LTAE01000610.1 coordinate 92,010, forward strand.
ATACTGATCGGCTGATATAAAATTATTTGCAATAACTACCTTGTTCTATTTTTATCACCCTTAGATATTATTAGTAATCTTCTAATATTTTTCTTAACTATATCACGCATTCCTGCTCTCTTGAAGATTAATTCTGAGAAGAATAATGTCAAACATCTTAAACATGACATAAAGCAACTAAACAATAAGCTATCAGAGCTCGAAGCATTGTTGGAGACGAAGAGGTGATATGTTGGCATGAACGAACTTTGCATCTGATCTTAGTTTTATTCATTTATTTAGTTGTTAATCTATTTGGCAAACTAATATAACAGTCGTTGAAGCTTCTCGTACATGCACATTGACACACCTATTTTATATTTTGAAATACTCTTGATTTTCTCTTTTCTTGTTGTATAAAATGATCTAATTTTTAAATATGCAATGTTAAATTAGTTGCTATCAATAATTTAAAAGTTTAAATTAATAAAAAAATATATTTATATTTTAACACTCTCCCATCAGGCGTGGACAACTAACAATTTTAGTCTATCCCAAAGTTTAACATAGTCAATTAGGAGAGAAAATTAATGTTTAATATGAGTTTCATCGTGACTTAAACTCGTGACTTTTGACTCTTATATCATGTCAAATTAAATATTTTATCAACAATCATAAAAATTTAAGTCGATAAAAATAATATTATCTTTGTTTTTTTTAATTTTTAACATTAATCATGTTTATACGCTAAGTCCATATTATCTCCTATTGTTTAGACTGGCTACATCGATGCAAGCTTTGATGCTGCAAGACAATAATGATGTGGATAATCTGTCTAAGGAAGCTTTAATAAAGGATGATAGTGTTCACAAAGAAGACAAGAAACATGAAAATTCTTCCACTGTTACCCTCAAGTTAGGAGAAAATTCGCTAAAAGATTATGGGGATTCTTCAGTCCCCAACTAGTGTTGAGGATTCCATCTCTCTAAAGGTTGGATTTTAGGTTCTGCAAAACAAGATGGAGATGCTTCTCCAATGTCCTCGCAAGAGAACAAGGAAGGCATTCTGAGAGAAGAAGACTTTCTTGAAATAAAAATGGATTTTCAGGTTGGTCATTCATCATATATCGTTGGACTTATTTTGTGCTTAGAAGTTTTCACTTTATCTATGGAATGACTTTTTTCGTTAGAATTTTAGATTCACTTTTAAAGTACCCTGCGAAAGCATTTGAATAACTTTTTTGAACGTTTGGCAGGCAATAAATATCTCTGTTATCTCATGGCAATTTTTCTAAATATTTAATTATGGTAATTATCTCATTGAACAGTTGGATGTTGATTATATGTTTATTTCTCTTGATCATAGATGCTCATAGGAACTGCAAATGGAGGCATCAAAGCATGGAATGTTGATGCTAATTGAGTTGTCTATTATCTTTGTAATGCCACGAAAATACACTCCACCATGCGGACGAATCGACATTGCCACATGCTTGAAACGGTCTTTGAAACGCTACGAGACAATAACCTTGACTTGACCATTGACAATCATGGAAAGGAGAAAGACAACATAAACATGACTCCAAGATTCAGTCCATACTTAACCATGTGCATTAGCCATCATTAGTAAAGCATCCTCGTATAAGCATCATAATTACTTCTCACTTGCAGAATCCAGAAGCAGTGGACTTTCATCCCGTTAGAGTATGTAAAGGTCGAAGAATAAGTGAATCATATCACTCATATATGCAACAATGTACATGACATGTACATAAAAATCATAATAAAATATGGAGCATAATATAAGGTTTTAACCCAATTTAAGGTCAACCTATGATCATCATCTTTTCTTTGCTTTAACTTCTTAGCCAATTACGCTCAAGGACTTACTTTAAGTCTATCTTTTATCTTTACTTGCTTTCTTATCTTGTTTATTCATTATCATTATAATTCATTTGAACTTTCATCTTAATTTTATTTTACTTAGCATTATCGATATAATGCACCATATACTTAGCATTATCAATATAATGCTTCTTTAGACATGAATATCATCTTAGCATTGACTTTCAATGCACATAGCTCATTTGGCTTAACTTCATCATTCATGTCAGCTTTCTTCAACTTTCATCTTTATTATCACGTGACATCTTAAAAGTTAACTTTTAACTTCTTATAAGGCATCCCCAGGTCACATGTTCATTTACTTATTTTTTTTATTAAGGGTCTTATGCACACCAACTTGTTTAAGTTGATCAGACCAAGGATGCACTTTGTACCCCTCATTGTGCGCCACCTTTAAGCAAGGAAGACTCATACACCATCTAGGGTGCAGGGCGAATAATCTCCCAGGGGAGACTCATACATCGGCTAGGGTGCAACGTCAATAATCTCCCAGGAAGCTCACGCACCATCTTCGATGTCAAATCTAACTTCTCACATTCTTCTTTAGGTGTACTTAGACTTGTCTTAATTTATCTTTTAATTATAATATATCAAGCATCAAAATAAGTATTACAGTGTTTATTTTTTAACCTAGTTACAACTGAACATGCAAATCATGTCTATGTTATCGTCAAGCATCACATTAATATCATCAACCTTCTTAGTTAAATGTAAGAAAAAGTATGAACATCTATCTTCTTCATCGCGTCATGAGCGTAGGAAAGATCAAAACTAAAATAGGCTAAAAATATTAAGTTCTACGCATCAGGAGTGAATTGTCTGTATTGGACAATACACCATAATCGTATTGACCAATACGACTCGTATTGATCAATACAATCTACCCGTATTGATCAATATGATCATATCGATCAATACGACTCAATTCGTTCAGTCATATCCTTCCGAGCGAAAGGATTTCGGGCAATCCGTACTAGCCAATACAACTGTATCGGGTTCTTGTCTGATTTTCACTATTTTCTTATACAAAAATATTCAAATCGTCTAGTTTCCAGATGTTGGGTGTTCTACATCAATTATATAGGTTTCCACCACGAAAGAAAATATAAAATTGAACATAACATGGCATGAATCATCATACATCATTTTAATTGAATCAACCTACTAACATACTAAGCATAATGATTCTAAGCATGAACTTAAACCTGAATCATAACTTATAACTCTAACCACACAGCTCCAAATCATATAAGGCCAACCCCGTTTGAAGCTACATTCAAGCATATATCTGTAATCTAAATATCAACCAATAATAATATCTTTCTAATTTACTAAGTATTTTATTAAACAAACATATCATGGTTCAGGACAGTTTGATAGTGCTCTATTATTTTAATCATAACTGCTATACTACAATTCATAATTAGGATGAAATCAGTGGCTATGCAAACTAGACTTCAAGACCTACATTTTCATATACATAATTTTTGAGTAATTGTAGCCTAGTCAAAATGACCTCTAAACAACAACTACAAAATTTGGACAGAATTTCGATATATTTCTATCTTTGAATAAACTATAAACATCTATATTAATTCATGATCTTCTTTTATTAGCAACAATAACTATCGTAATTCATTCATACTTCATAATCATTAGATAAGAGAGATTATCCCCTTACATACATTTTATCAAACACCTACTATGAATTCTATGGTTTTCTCATAATCCAACTCCTAAACATGCATTCTAGGTTCTTCATACATACTTCTTCCTTCTTATGAACAATTTGTCCAAATTGAATACAAATCTAAGTAAAAGGAGTGGATCCCCATTTATATACATTTTATTAAAAGTTGCCCTTGTTTACATTTCTTCCTTTCCTTGGACTTCTTCTTCTTCTTTATCCTTTGCTCCACCTCCTTCCTTTTCAATTTTTCTAATGAAGTCTCCTTCTTCATCTCCTTTCTTGATCTATTGCAGCAGCCAACAAGGAGACCTCAACTTGCTTCAATGGAGACTTTTGGTGACATAAACAAGGTAAAAGAGGATGATTTTCGGATGAGAGAGAGTGTGCTACATAAAATGGAGTTTTTCTACATGAAGTGGATGGAATTTGAGGTCAAATGAGAGGACTTTTAGTGGGAATGATGGGGCCCTCATATTGGGTTATTTCTGGTTATTACAATCTCAGTGCAATCACATAATTTCTTAGGATTTCATTAGTTTTTGAACTACTAATGTTTCTTATATCAAAATGTATCTCATGTTATATTCATTGCAGTATCTTGGACTTGAAGTTCAATCCCATAGAACCTATTTTTGTTTCTACAGCTGCATCAAGATGGTAAAGAAACAATATGATTGTTTGTTGATTAATTGTTCTTTCAATTTGATCAGTTGTTTTATATGAACATGATGACGTGTTAGCACACAACAAAACTTTGATATTTCTTCTTGAAAACTTAAGAGTCTATATGCATGCATCTTAGATTCCTTTCAAGCATAGGCAACAAAAGTGCGATTAGGCCAGGAAGAGTGAAAGATACATTTCAGTAGGAGGTTATTCCTTCTTTTAAATTATCTGATGTGCTTTCAGTGTCAATAGATTTTGCATAAATAGAACCATATTATTAAGCATTTGTAGATACCTTTTATATGTTCATTTCCAGGAATATTAATGCATACGTTACATGAGTGTGAAATAGCTAGATGTTGTTCAAGAAATGAGATTCTTTTTCACATTATGCATATGTTTTTATGCAAAAGAAATATGTGGATGTTTATACTGATATTCTATGTGTGCACATCTATATGTTACTATGTTCCCTTATATAGGTTTGTTTATTTCTAGAATATAACATTTTTTCTTTTCATTTTAGGAATTGTATAAGTTAACAAATTTTTGGATCTGATTTATTTTCAATGTTTGTCTCTCTTTTCAAATTAGTTGATTGGTTGTTCTCATAACATGTTATAGGAATGGATTTAACAATCTTGACAACTTTGTCTTTGCTTCATCGACGGTTTGAAATATGAAAACTTGGAATCATGTCATAGGTATGTGTATCCTATATTGTTTCAAGAGATTTACTTATGTCGGTCTGATTTCTATGAGTTGTTCGTTCAACTCTTTGCTTTTATATACTTTTGAAGTCAGTCCTTCCTCTTTGTGAAGATCCACCAGCAATTGCTTCCCTCTACTTCAATCATAATGGCAAAATTCTAGCGGCTTCTTCAATAGATGGAATGATTCAAATGTTTGATGTCTTTTTTCCTTAATGAATGTGACTGTTGATTCAGCTGCTTGATTTTCAAGCCTGTTCTGTATGGAGTGTAAAGATTTATGAGGTATGCTAAATATATAAGTTTGGCATCTCTTATAGTTATCTTTATATGTAGTATGGTTTCTCATTATTTGTAAGACAATGGAAAAAAATATGAAACACTGAAAATTCTAAATATCGTTATTAGTTCGCACATGAACACCAAAGTTCAAACGCTTATTCCTCAAAATAAAAGTTGGAAGTTTATGTTGCACAATTGTAAAATTTGCCTTTCGATGTGATTATAGATATCCTTTTCTGTAAACTTCGTTTCTTTAGTGGTGAAACAAGTTACATCATGATTTTCTTTTGAATCATGAGCAACATGTTAGATGGTGGCAATGTATTTTCTGTAAACTCAATTTCTTTATTGGTGGCAATGTATTTTCTATAAACTCAACTTCTTTAGTGGTGCAATGTATTTGACATCATCTCCATGATACTAAACACATGAATCATATATAAGAAAATCGGATAACTTGTTCCTAATGTGATTTTTCAGCAATAGACACCTAGTCTATTTATTATATAGCAATAGACAAATATGGCTGAATGCACAATTTGGCAGTCATCCTTTTTTTCTCAGAAAAGAAAGAAAACATCTAGTAATCTACAATATAAGGAGCTATTCAAATTATCAGCTTCTAAGTTGTGTAGAATATAGTGTCTTTTACATCATGAAGGTGTCTTATTATTACTTTTTTAAACCAATTTCTAAGACCATTAACTATGTAGGTGAAGATTTTCAGTTTTTTTCCCTACTTGATTAGTATAATTCAATGTTTTTTGTGAAATAAGTTCATGTGGAGTTATTCAGATTTTTTCACTTTATGCCTCTGAGCTATTCATTCTAAGCTAGATGCTTTTGATCTTCAACCTATTGTAATATAAGCACATTCATGGTACCCCCTAGATAATGCAGAGACAAAAAAATATTTGTTCAGTGATTTTATTGCAACAATAAAACATTCAAGGAATCTCTCTTTTTTTAACATATGTCAAGCTTTCATTACTAGAATATAATTTGATTCAAGAATTTCTTCCCTTCCATTGAAGTAGGCTTCTGATCAGGTAACTGAGTATGAAAAGATAGTGTGATCCATCTTAGACATAATGTTTGTTAGACACTTGTACCATTTGTTGTTATAAGGAATATCACTTGCCTAAATGCTTGAAGTTCTGGATGTCATGTCATTTTGTCAACCCATTACCTACAAGGAATAGAAAATATTGTGTTCCTCTTGCATCTTGTTACCTTCAAAGTTTTAAGTCTTTTTTGAAAATAATTCCTTGGATGAATTTATTGACAATATTAACATTGTTAGCCACAGATACCAAAGAAATTTGCAGCTTTGTTAGCCTCACCTGCAAGTATGAGTAAATCTAAAGTAATTTTGTTAGCATATTCATCATAGTTTCTCAGTTAAGAAGATATAGTGATATACATTCGCTATTCAAGTTATATTATTCACGAAACTCTCTCAAAATTGTCTTGCGTTTCTTTCATTTGAAATTTTACTTGAATTGGGAGAGTTCAAGAAATGAAGAATGACAAGTGAGGGTAATGAGATTATATGATTTATCATTAACATTAACTTATTTATTAATTATTGTGATGCACATACATTATGAGAACTTTACTGATATAATTTATAAAAATTAAACACACACACACACACACATATATATATATATATATATATATATATATCATAAATAAATAAAGATAAGTCTATGGGAATAAAGCAGAAATATTGAAGCATGAAATATTTGGAGATTGCAAAAAGATTTTATAGAATATTAATGTTGTGTTAATTTAGACTTTTGGAGTTGAAATTTTATATGAAACTCATATATTATGTTTATTATTATCATTAAATAATATTTTTTGTATCTAGTCTGTCTATTTTTTCTTTAACTGACCTCTTCTTATATTAAAGAAAGAGAAAAATAAATTTCAAAAACAATATTTTTATACAATTTTTGTAAGTTTTCTTTAACTTACCACTCTTTATAAAAATATTTTTTTTATTTACATTATTAATTAACATTATCTACAAATTTAGATTACATCGAAAGATTGTTTTGCTTAATATGCATAGTTAGTGTGATTGATAACTCATATTGTCTTATTTATTATATTAAATGTAATTAAATAATATAAAACTTTTATCAAAATATTCTTGACAAACGTAGTTATTTTAAATAAATAAATAGATTTTATTTGAATTAGGTAAACTTGGATCATAAACACATGTCCTAGCTCCATAAAATTTATACATAAAATATAAAATGACTTCATATTTTTTTTCTAAAAGTAGCAAATCCTTTATTAAAATGGTTTTTTTTCTGAATTCTTATCATATCATAATAATTGATAATTAATATTATTATAATGTCTTAATAATCTATTATCATTAAATCTTCATACAAATAATATTAGTAATAATAAAAACATTAGTTATTAATCAATTATGGTATAATTAATAATAATTATATAATGTTATTTATGATATTAGTATATTTTTATTATTTTATAATTAATTTAACTAAGATTTTAAAGAATGTTAAAAAAAATAAATCAAATTGTTCATTCCATCCGTAAGCAATTTATACCATCATTTTACTGAGAATCTGCATTATCTTATAATGTAGATTATCTACAAATTTATATATAATATAGTTTTCTTAATAAAGCTCTCACCTTCAACTTTTTGAGATTTAATTAGCAATGTCTTACTAAATGGTATATATGTATTCATTTGTGAAAAAAGAAATCAATAGTCACTCCTTGTTAATTAGTAATCAATCAAACTAGTTAATTAAGTAAATTTTCTCCAACTCTTTGAAGTTATTAATAATATATATGTAAAAAAACTTAGAGATGAGCATAAATTTGGCTTCTATCAAGCAATTGTTATTAAATTAAATTAATATTTGAACATGATTAAAATATATTTGTCTGCAATATATGCTTAACTAAAATTTAATATCACGTGTGAAAAAAGGGGAATGATGATGAATATGGAGAAAATTTACATGTATTCTTTAGTTCATTTTTATTGTATGACGTTACAATTTTTAGATGGCGGTGAAATAGTTGATAAACATATTACATCATTTTTATTTGTTTGAAAAGCAAAACATTTTATTTTTATATGACGTACTTGATATGTCTAAACATATACATTGATAAATTGAAATAATGTTGAAATTCATTATATTCCAATTATCTCATTTAACATTTACTGATTCATAACTGAAATAAAATAATTGGTCTTTATATTATTATTTACTTAATTCATAAAAAAACCTAGGATACACTCGTGATTTTTATGAATTAACAAGGCAAATACGTCTTTTTGTCCTGGGCTGAGGAATAAATAAATAATAATATGGCCGTTCGATGTCTACCACGTGTCCTTGCACCTCCTAAATGAACGCCGCGTTCTTCCCTTCGGATGCGACAGTGTCGTTCTCTCCCTTTTCTCACTCGACATCCCTGTGCATCGTCCGTCGCAAGGGGGAGCTCGACGCCGGCGATCTCGACGGTGACGCGATTGGGGTTCGCGTACGGGTCATCGGAGCCGGAGAAGCCGACTCGCGATTAGGGCCATCTTCTCTGTTCTCGGTCAGTATCTATATGATAGAACCCTCGATCTATCGCTGTGATTTAATTCATCTCGGTTGGGTGCCCTTATCATGTCATCGCTTCCTTTCAGACGCGACAACGCCGGACGTTACATCATCGCTGGACGTAGTGTACACGGTTCGTTGGATCGTGCTTCAGAGGAGTCGATCGACGGTGAGCTACTTGAACCTATGGATAAATTAATATTGGTTTATTTGAATCGGGTGTCATCGCAGCGCCACCGGACCTGGAAGAGTTGACTGGGCGCACGACACCTTATGCATTTCTTCTGGTGAGCGACGTGAACTCCCTGACGATGGTTAAGATGATTATTACATATATGTGAGTTATCGTTAAGTAGATGATAAGTATAGATTAAACATCTGTTAGAGAAGATTTAAGATAATTTAGGCCATAAATCAATGTAATGGAGAGTTAACTTGGATTGTAATCTAATTAATCGGATGCTCATAACTTTATTTTTTTCTCTTAATACAGATTAGGATCGCATTGTTTAATTTATGTAATTAAGCTAGTTGGTAAACATTTTGGCTAGTTGATAGATGACGAAATGTTAATCAAATTAACTAATAGTTATGCAGGATTTAGTGTTAATTAACTCAGATTATAAAAAAAGGGGCAGTTTATATTAAGTTGTAAAGAAGATTGGTGATTTCCTAAATACATGCTTTAAGTGTATATGTAAATAGGATTAACTTCCCAATTGATACACATACGTATAAATGCTACCATAGATAACTAAATATGTGATTAGTGTTCGGATGAGCACACGAATTCCCATATAATTAATAGTACAAGGATGAGGGAATTAGTAACTAGTTAATATATAATATGACCTTGGTGTGCCAAGATGATCCTATGGACAAATTATAATTAAAGGCATGTACATACAAATATATATAAAGCTGAAAACTTCAAATAAATATGTTATTATTAATAGAACAGCACATATACGAGTATAGTAAAGAGATGATAATAGAGATTTAATTGCATATTTGATTAGGGTACCCGATCGTAGACTTGCTCGGACACTGGAGACCCGGCGAGGTCGAGCGTAGCCGAGGTGAGTGGATTTCACGATTTTAGATATAACCACATTGTTAATGGTCTAGTAACATTCTTTAGCTCATGTGATTAATTATGTTAATTGATGATGTGATAGTCTTCTGAGCTATTGTTATGATATTTGGCATTCGGTTTTTCAACATTTTGATACAGATTCCATTATGTGATTTTTATGGATTAAGATATTATAGGATTATTTCGTTGATACGAATTTTTCGAATGTGTTATCATGTGATATTTAATGAATCATATATGGAATCTATATATGCAAATATGAATTACTTTCGTAATATCTTGTGACACATCATGCATATGCATTAGAGCATGCATGATGACTCGTGGTGATTAAGATGATGCATGGTGATGAGAGGCCCTCACAGTATCCAGCGGCTCGCGTGGGTGAGGTGTCCCTCTCGTGGAGGAGTGAGGCCCTCACAATGACGAGCGACGGCTCGCATCGCGAGGTGTCCCTCACTAGGAGGATGAGTGAGGCCCCCGTAGTGTCGAGCGATGGCTCGCGTAGGCGGGTTGACCCTCACGTATATGATGATGATGATAATGTACTCGCGGATAGCGAGTAATGTCATGACACATAGATATAGCCATTGCAAAGCATATTTCAATTTGCATGTTGGATTGCAAGTATTTTCTAATAAAATAAGCTATGTATACTATGAGCTTGTATATGGATTTCATCTGATTATAAGTACAATGAATTGCATTGCCACAAGTTGGTGGATGATCCTTTCCGGAACAAATATTTGAGTAGTTGGAGATTTATTAAACAGCCGATAGACACAAATGCTAAGCCATTTATGATCTACATAGAATAGGGATGAATGTCTACAAGAGTGCTAAACTTAATAACGATCATTTCTATATTTGAGTGATTATTTAAATGTGATGAACTTCACTATGCATATATTTTTTTCAGAATAATGATGGTGCTGTTTTGCAAATTAGGTTAACATATGCTCATATAGGATTTGCTAAACGATATTCTGAGAGGATGAATTTGTTCCTCGCGATGTCTTACTTAGATTATTCTATAAATCAGACACAACAATTTCTTTGTTTTATGTTGCCCATTTCTTTTTCATTTAATTTGTATTAGCTGCTACATTTCATCCATGATTTACATCTTTTCTTGTGGTACTATTTGTTAGTAAGTGATCTTCTAGAAGCAATCCTCATTGTTGATTTGCAGCGACGAGATTTAAATTAAGAAGTCAATATTGTGTTTGCCATTGACATTGTGTTTGACCCCTTTCTTCTACGCATTATTCACCCATGATCTACAAAGATGTTTTTTTAAGATATAAATTGAGTTACTAAAGAGCTCCATGCTACTAAATTAGTTATTAAAGAGCTTCATGCTATTAAATTTGCATTGTTAAGTTTTAACAACTATGTAACAACAAGCCAAAAAAATGCAGATGAAAATGTTAAATTAATAATTTGTAACTTGTGTAAAAGTTTACTGTAGAACAAAAAGTTCACATTGAAATTATTATGAGATTTGAGAGGCATTATTCCGATGCAAGTGATATTCTATACTAGTTGTTAAAACTTCCTGATGCAGACCCAAAGAAAACATCTTCTGAACTACATTGTTATCTTGTAAACAGTCAGGAAAAAACTTTGAGTTTTCTCACAGCGTGATAATTTTTTATGTCTATACGTAGCTATTGTTGTGATGTGTATGCTCTTTTTTATGTATTTGCCTTGTAGTTGCACTTATTATTTAATAATGGATTTGACAGGCTGGCTTTTCTGGTGCTATTTTTTGTTTGCAAATACCTTATAACACAAATGGAGAACATGCACCTTGCTGAAGAGCTTCTACGTGAATTTCTCATCTTCAGAGGTTTTACAAGCACCTTACAAGCTTTCCAAGCAGAGTTATCAACAGACATTGGGAGAAACTTTCAAGTAGATAGAATTTTAGATTTAGTTTTCTCAGTGTATGTACCCAGGTATCAATCAGACAGACTAATTGAACTCCTGAACTTCTTTAAACAATGTTTCTCGTTACCTTCGGACATGGTGTTTGCTTCTACCTTATCAAGACTGGAAGTTTCAGTTTTAAGATACTATATTGTTCATGCTTTGAAATCTGGAAGACAAGATAAAGTAATGGACTTTCTTGGGGCGCATGGGGCTTATTTGTTGCAGAAACGTGAAGAATGGCTGCCATGGTTTGGTGCGTGCCGATTTCAGTTTCTTCTTTTCTCCATCATACTTTCTGATCTAATTCTAAAGAATCTGCAGTGCAGCTATTCCATACCTTAAAGTTCCTAGTTTGGATCCCCAGTTTCGTGTTTACTTCTCCAAAGAATGGGCTGATGCCTTGCGTCTGTCGTTCCAAAACTTCCTAAGTGAAATCTTCAATGGGACCCATATCCTTGAAGTTTTTTTTTGTTTGTTATCCTTGATATTTTCTCTTGCATTAGTAGGATGATATATAAGGCGTATTGATGCTGATATTACCTAATGTAGCAGGATGGAAAGTACACTTTTTATCATCTTGTTTCTCTATATAAATAGAGATGTTATTACTGGACCTCTTACCCGTATCAAAGCTTCACACTGATCAGCTGATATAGAATTATTTGCAATAACTATCTTGTTCTGCTTTTATCACCCTTAGATATTATTAGCAATCTTCTAATGTTTTTTTCTTAACTATTTCACGCATTCCTGCTCTCTTGAAGATTAGTTCTGAGAAGAATAAGGTCAAAAATCTTAAACATGACATAAAGCAGCTAAACAATAAGCTGTCAGAGCTCCAAGCATTGTTGGAGACAAAGGAAGCTGAACTATCACATTTTCAAAGGTGGGGCCTTTTCTTTTTCCGTCTTTGGACATTGTTTGTTTGCATAATGTGTTGGCATGTTGTCTGAACGAACTGTGCATCTGATCTCAGTTTTATTCATTTATTAGTTGTTGATCTATTTAGTAAAGTAATATAACAGTTGTTGAAGCTTCTCATACATGCACATTGACACACCTCCTGGATCAATCTGTATTTTGAAATGCTTTGCTTTTCCTTTCCTGTTGTATAAAATGATCTAATTGTAAATGTGCAATCTTAAATAAGATGTGCTACCAACAATTTGAAAGCTTAAGTTAATAGGAAGGATAACATCTTTATATTTATATTCTTAACACTCTGTGTGAGCTGCTAACAACTTTGATCTACCCCAAAGCCTAACACATGGACAACTAGTAGAGAAATTAATGTTTAATACGAGCTTCGTCGGCACTTGAACTCATGACTTCTGGCTATGATACCATGTTAAATTAATGTTTAAATTGAATGCTAAGCCCATATTATCTCCTATTTCTTAGACTGGCTACGTCGATGCAAGCTTTGATGCTGCAAGACAATAATGATGTGGATAATCTGTCTGTGGAAGCTTTGGTAAAGGATGATGATGTTCACAATGAAGACAAGGAACATGAAAATTCATCCACTGTTACCCTCAAGTTAGGAGAAAATGCGCTACAAGATTATGGGGATTCTTCAGTCCCAACTAGTGCTGAGGATTCCATCTCTCTAAAGTCTGGACCTGTTTTAGGTTCTGTAAAACAATTTGTTTCAACAGGGGATAAAGATGGAGATTCTTCTCCAATGTCCCCGCAAGAGAACAAGGAAGGCATTCTGAGAGAAGAAGAATTTCCTGAAATAAAAGTGGATTTTCAGGTTGATCATTCATCATATATCGTTGGACTCATTCTGTGCTTAGAATTTTTCGCTTTATCTCTGCAATTACTTTTTTCGTTACAATTTTAGATTCATTTTTAAAGTTACCTGCAAAAGCATTTGAATAACTTTTTATAAGTTCTCCTGAAATCAGGAAACATTCTTAGGACATACTAGACCAATTAGTCGGTGCCGATTTTCTGCTTCAGGTGCCAATATTGCTAGTGCTTCTGTTGATGGCACTGTCCGGTAATGTGCACTCATACACATTATCCTGTGACCATTTGATATAAATTTCTCATTTATGAATTCTTATGTTCCAATCCAACTGTTGAAGGATTTGGACATATGATTCCACAACTCCAACATCTAGAAATGCTACCATATACTGTGGATCTGAAATTATGTCACTTGATTGGGAATGCAGATCTGAACGTCTGGTATGCAATACATATTTCTGTTATCTTATGGCAAATTGTCTGAATATTTAATTGTGGTAATTATCTCATTGAACCGTCAGATGTTGATTATATGTTTATTTCTCTTTATCATAGCTGCTCATAGGAACTGCAAATGGTGGCATCAAAGCATGGAACGCTGACGCTAAACGAGTTGTCTATGATCTCAGTGCAATCACAGAATTTCCTAGGTTTCTTCAGTTGTTCATGAGCTACTAATGTTTCTTATACGATCATGTATCTCATGTTATATTCATTGCAGTATCTTGGACTTGAAGTGCAGTCCCGTAGAACCTATTTTTGTTTCTGCAGCTGCATCAAGACGGTAAATAAACAACATGATTGTTTGTTGATTAACTGTTATTTCAATCTGATCAGTTGTTTTATATATGAACATGATGACATGTTAGCACACAACAGAAGATACCTTCTTTTAAATTCTCCTATGTGCTTTCAGTTCCAATAGCTTTTGCATAAGCAGAACCACATTATTAGGCATATGTAGATACCTTTTATATGTGCACTTCCAGGAATCTTAATGCATATGTTACATGTTTGTGTGAAATAGCTATATGTTGTTCAAGAAATGAGATTCTTTTTCACATTATGCATATGTTTTTATGCAAAAGAAATGTGTGGTTGTTTATACTGATATTCTTTGCGTGCACATCTATATACATATATCTATTGGTTCCTTTCTCAAAGAAATGTATGTACTCTTTCCAAATTTCGTTATTATGTGCATATGTAAATGTGGTTGATGCCTGTTGTTCATATCACTATGTTCTCTTATATAGGTTTGTTTATTTCCAGAATATAACATTTTTTCTTTTCATTTTAGGAATTGTATAAGTGAACAAATTTTCGGATCTGATCTATTTTCAATATTTGTCTCTCTTTTCAAATTAGTTGATTGGTTGTTCTCATAACATGTGATAGGAATGGATTTAACAATCTTGACAACTTGGGCTTTGCTTCATTGACTGTTTGGAATATGAAAACATGGAAGGCCATGGTATGTGTTTCCTATGTTGCTTCAAGAGATTTACTTATGTCGGTCTGATTTCTGTGAGCTGTTTGTTCAACTCTTTGCTTTTATATACTTTTGAAGTCAGTCCTTCCTCTTGGTGAAGACCCACCAGCAATTACTTCCCTCTGCTTCAATCATAATGGAAAAATTCTAGCAGCTTCTGCAACAGATGGAATGATTCACATGTTTGGTATCCTTTTTCCTTTGATGAATGTGACTGTTGATTCAGCTTCTTGATTTTCAAGACTTTTCTTGTATGGAGTATAAGGATTTATTTGAGGTATGTTAAATATATCAGCTTGGCATCTCTTAGTATAGTTATCTTCATATGTAGCATAGTTTCTCATTATTTGTGTATAAGACTTAATGAGAAAAATATGAAACAGTGAAAATTCTGAATGTCGTTACAAGTTCGCACATGAACACCAAAGTTCAAACGCTTATCCCTCAAAATAAAAGTTGAATGCTGATGTTGCACAATCGTAAGATTTGCCTTTCGATGTGATTATAGATATCATTTTCTGTAAACTCAGCTTCTTTAGTGGTGAAACAAGTTACATCATGATTTCCTTTTGAATCATGAGTATCATATTATATGGCAATGTATTTGACATCATCTCCATGATAATATACACATAAATCATAAGTAAATCGGATAAGTTTTTCCTAATGTGATTTTTCTGCAATACACATCTAGTCTATCTATAATATAGCTACAGACAAATAAGGCTGAATGCACAATTTGACGGTTATCCTTTTTTCATCAGAAAGAAAGAAAACATCTAGTCATCTATAACATAAGGAGCTATTCAAATGATCAGCATGTAGAATAGAGTGCCCTTTTACATCATGAAGGTGTCTTATTATTACTTTTTTAAACCAATTTCTAAGGCCATTAATTATATAGGTAAAGGTTTCAGTTTTTTTCCCCCGACTCGATTAATACAATTCAATTTTTTTTTTTGCGAAATAAGTTCATGTGGAGTTGTTTAGATTTTATTTCCCTTTATGCCTCTGAGCTCTTCATTCTAAGCTAGATGCTTCTAATCTTCAACCTGTTGTAATATAAGCACGTAATTGAGCATATGAACCTTCGTGAATCCTTTTTTTTTTTTTAAAAAGGAAATTTTAATTATCTAAATGCAAACAGGCCACTAGAGTCCTTGTACAAAACATCCGAGAGACCCGGAGGGGGGCCATCTCTCCAAAAACGGTCAGCAGTTGCCTCCCTGCCCATATTGGCTAGGCGATCTGCAGCCATGTTAGCTTGACGATAACAGTGATTACAAAAAAAGTTCTCAAAAGTTTTGGTGTGGTGTATGATATCTCCTATGATATTCCACAACTTCCATGGGGGGCGAGCGTTGCCGTTTATGATCTTCACCAGGTTCATTGAGTCCAACTCCAGTATAACATCTCTATAGCCTCTTGTGAATGCCGCTTTGATGCCTTGCAAGGCGCCCCAGGCCTCAGCTTCCAGAATAGACCCTGCTTTGTGTTTAAGCGCGCCTGCATCCAAGCAAAGCCCATCGTATAATATAACCTGCTCCTCCCTCTGCCCCTGCTCTGACGAACGAGCCATCAGAGTTAATTTTAACTCTGCCTGGGGGAGGGGGCTCCCACCGGACCAGTAATTGGTCTTGGGGGTTATCT